>RCWM02001347.1:0-42717 GCA_003667255.2 Euschistus heros | reverse complement strand
TAAATTAATACTTTAAGGACGTCTCGGCTGAATTTAATAAAAATTGATAATTTTGTTCTTTCATACTTACTAACATTTATATTGAGTCTTATCAGTTTTTTAAAAATTAGAAAGGGGGGGGAGGTTGGCTCAATTAATACTTTCAGAACGGATCGGCTGATTTGAATGAAATTCGATAATTATGCTACTTTCATACTAACATTTTTAAAGGGTGTTAACGGTTTCTTTAACAATTAGGGGAGAGGTTTATGCTACTTTCACACTTACTAACATTTATATTGAGTCTTATCAGTTTTTTAGCAATTAGAAAGGGGGGGGGGGTTGGCTAAATTAATACTTTAAGAACAACTCAGCTGATTTTAATGAACTTTTATAATTATGCTACTTTCACACTTACTAACATTTTATATTGGGTCTTATCAGTTTTTTAACAATTAGAAAGGGGGGGTTGGCTAAATTAATACTACAATTTTAATTATTTATTGATATGCCCCCCCAATTCAAAAAAATTTAATCTTTTAACTTTACTATTAGAGTTAAAATTTAAAAGATATAATAAATTTTAATGCATGACCATTAATGTTTTCAACAGCTCATGCAATATGGGACTGATCAAATTTTAATATTTTAATAAATTACAGGGTTTGAAATCGATAATTAAAATAATAATAATAAAAACCAAATCCGATCAAGATCTTCAATCAATCATTTGATGATTTTTATTAAGATCGATTTTTATTTTTGATCATAAGCGATAAAAATCATATTCTGATCATTATTTTTGAACAAAATTTTTACAATTAACAATAATAATAATTTTTGAGTAATTACATTCTAAATCAGAAAGTTGAATTTTCTCTATGATAATATCATGGAAATAATTCAAAAAATAATATTGTATACAAACATATTAATCAATTTGTGTGTAAAAGGTGATTTTTATTTTCTTATCAACATTTTTTTGATCGCAATTTTTTTTTTTTTTTATTTATTTTTATTTTTTTTTTTTTAATTTGTAAGCAGGGCCATGCCCTATACAAAGAAGTTCGGCTATATATTGTGTACAATGAAATAAGATACAAACATTAAAACAACTACAAATATTATGCACATTATAATACTCATCTAATCACGTGATCTTACGCGGAGATTTTAATTCTCATGTGGGTAGTTTGAATGATGTAGAAGATGATTTATTTGAAAACTCATTACTTTACTCCAAAAGAAAAGTCAACCATTTAAACATTAATCGCCGCGGAAGATTACTTGTTGAATTAATGGAATCTCATGGGTTTTTTTTTATGTAATGGGCGGACTGTTTCAGACAGACCAGGCAAATATACTTATATTTCAAGCAAAGGAAAAAGTACAATAGATTTAATTTGGATAAATGAAAATTGTTTTACCATATTTCAAGATTTAAAGATAACTGCCTTTTCCGATGAATCCGACCATTTAGGCTGCAATATCTCTATTTTAAATACTACCAACCTTAATAAAAAATACATAGTTCAACAGGAGTCAAAATCAATGGAAATTTCAGCACCGTGGGACAAAAACAAGACTAAAGAATTTTATAAAAATCTTCAAACATCTAACAGGATTTATTACAATGATAATGACACCAACAAGATATATGAAAATATGATTGCCTGCCTTACAGATTCACTTCTAAAATCACAACTAATGAAGCTGAAAAAATATCCTAATAATAACACCACTTCACAAAAAAAAATATGGTTTGACCTCGAATGTTAACAATTAAAGAGACTGTATCAAAAAAAATATACTTTAATGATAGAAAGTAATTATGAAGAAAATTCGGTTCAAGAATATCTAACAAGGGGAGGACACACTCAGTCTCTCACGGATCTTGTTGGCAATTTTTTTTGGAGGTTCCTGGTCAAAAAACATTAGACACGTATTTTGCCGTTCCGACCAATGGGCCCTAGAAGCCGAGAAAACAAATAAAATAGCATTAAACTAATTTATTTTTTATCTCGAGTTTAAAAAATGATATCGACATGATTCTTGCACCAAGATTTTCAGTTTTGATTGCGAATTAAAGGAAAAATACAGTCGCTCCATAGATTTTGGTTTAGATTAATTAAATTTAAAAAAAAATGATTAGTTTTTCAAGCAAACTACCTCTATAGATTTTTTTCACACACAAAATCGAGGTCAGATTCTAATTCAGCACCCTCAAAAACATTAAAAAACGGTTATTCAACAAAATCAAAAAATATCATTTTTTTTCACCCTCT
The DNA here is from genome assembly GCA_003667255.2 of Euschistus heros. Classification (NCBI taxonomy): domain Eukaryota; kingdom Metazoa; phylum Arthropoda; class Insecta; order Hemiptera; family Pentatomidae; genus Euschistus; species Euschistus heros. The sequence goes on along the minus strand of RCWM02001347.1, from coordinate 40,453 downwards.
TCCAGGAAAATGAAATTTTAAAACCGATTATTGGTTACATGGGGAGGCGCGGTAGCTCAGTGGGTAAGGCACTTGACTACCAGGCTCCCGGGCCCGAGTTCGAGTCCGACTGAAGGCAGAAAATTTAATTTCTGTTATTTCGGCCGTGGATCGAATTCGAGGTCGGGAGACCCTCCTGGGGCACACCCAGCCTCCTAAAAAGTGGGTACCCTTAATTGGGGAAAAACCTGGCGGTTGAGCGTGATTCTGGCCAAACCACCTCCTTTCACAACCGTTGGCTTAGAAACAGTACAGCCTACCTAAGTACTGAACCCGAGACCCTTCGTGGGTTGTAAGTGGTACAGGGTTTTTTTTATTTTTTTTTTATTGGTTACATACCTTTAAATCGTCATTACTTTGTCATGCAATTCACTGGTTGGTATCGCTGGAAAGAGGAGAGTCTCAGCTTTCTTTTGATGTATATAAATGTAAAATTCGATGAACAAAAACCTATTCAAAAAATTGGAAAATCCGAAAAACATTTTGATTTTTAACTTGAGTTTGAAAGCAGATAGGATGATGAAACCAAATACATTTCAAGCGTATTACCACCCTATATTTTGTGTAAAAAATAAAGTTGATCCGTTTAACCGTCTAAGCGTAATTCATGTTTTTATCAATTTAAACAAAAGTTGCCTACCATTTCGGTCAGGCAAACTTTGAAGCTTACAAACTTTTATTTTTCTATTTGGATGAAATTTCGTATTTAAGGGTTCTTTTGAATGCTATATATTGATATATAGTATATTATATTGAATATACTTCACTTGAAAATTTTTAGCTTTTACACTGTAAAATGTGATAGAAAATTCTTTTAGCCCTAGAATTCCATCTCAGCACCCTCAAAACTCAGGAAACGTATGTATATATATACTAATTGGGAGAAATAATTTGATACTTTAATTATTATTAAAATAATTATAATTATTAATTATTTATTGTAATGATAACTTATTACAAATTAATATTTACATTATATACAGACAGAACCACATATTAGATTTGATTGTTAAGTATTTACAATTTTTATTTTATTTTGCAGTTGAACATGTTAAAATATGATTGTGATAGTTGACATAATAACATTATAGCAATAACTGCCTCACTTCCGTTGCTGACAGGATTTTGTTGAATATAATGAAAATGAAATTGTGATGTAATAAGCTTCAGTTATTAGAACCCAGTAAACAAATAATTACCAAACGGGTTAGAGATGTGTTCTGGGTTTGAAGAATAAAATAAAAATTGTAAATACTTAACAATCAAATCTAATATGTGGTTCTGTCTGTATATAATGTAAATATTAATTTGTAATAAGTTATCATTACAATAAATAATTAATAATTATAATTATTTTAATAATAATTAAAGTATCAAATTATTTCTCCCAATTAGTATATATATACATACGTTTCCTGAGTTTTGAGGGTGCTGAGATGGAATTCTAGGGCTAAAAGAATTTTCTATCACATTTTACAGTGTAAAAGCTAAAAATTTTCAAGTGAAGTATATTCAATATAATTTTTTCACAAGAACCGATATCGGATTCGAATTCAGCATTCAAAAGAACCCTTAAATACGAAATTTCATCCAAATAGAAAAATAAAAGTTTGTAAGCTTCAAAGTTTGCCTGACCGAAATGGTAGGCAACTTTTGTTTAAATTGATAAAAACATGAATTACGCTTAGACGGTTAAACGGATCAACTTTATTTTTTACACAAAATATAGGGTGGTAATACGCTTGAAATGTATTTGGTTTCATCATCCTATCTGCTTTCAAACTCAAGTTAAAAATCAAAATGTTTTTCGGATTTTCCAATTTTTTTAATAGGTTTTTGTTCATCGAATTTTACATTTATATACATCAAAAGAAAGCTGAGACTCTCCTCTTTCCAGCGATACCAACCAGTGAATTGCATGACAAAGTAATGACGATTTAAAGGTATGAAACCAATGATCGGTTTAATTTCATTTTCCTGGAAGAGGGTGAAAAAAATGATATTTTTTGATTTTGTCTAATAACCGTTTTTTAATGTTTTTGAGGGTGCTGAATTAGAATCTGACCTCGATTTTGTGTGTGAAAAAATCTATAGAGGTAGTTTGCTTGAAAAACTAATCATTTTTTTTTTAATTTAATTAATCTAAACCAAAATCTATGGAGCGACTGTATTTTTCCTTTAATTCGCAATCAAAACTGAAAATCTTGGTGCAAGAATCATGTCGATATCATTTTTTAAACTCGAGATAAAAAATAAATTAGTTTAATGCTATTTTTTTTTTTTCTCGGCTCCTAGGGCCCATTGGTCGGAACGGCAAAATACGTGTCTAATATTTTTTGACCAGGAACCTCCAAAAAAATTGCCAACAAGATCCGTGAGAGACTGAGTGTGTCCTCCCCTTGTAAATGCTAAAACAAAATATAGGAAAATAATACTTATGAAGAAAGCGGAATACCGTACTGAAATTATAAAAAAACTACAAAACGTTAAAAATAGAATTTTGGAAAGTAATTAAATCCCTTAAACCGCCCTCAACTCATAGAAACGAAATAGAAATAAAACAATGGGTAGAATATTACAACATCTTATACGGGAAAAAAACAATATTACATGTTAATTTCTTTTCTGTCACCCATCCATTCCTAGATATCCCTTTTTCACTAGAGAAATTACAATATTGTATCAAAAAATAAAAAAAAAATAAGTCTCCTGGATTTGATAATATCACTTATGAAGTTTTTAAGAATTTAACTCCTGAATGGGAACACTACCTCCTAAACCTCTATAATATGATCATGGACACTGAGAAACCCCCGTCTCTATGGTCTATATCAAAATTACATCTAGTCCACAAGAAAGGGGACAAGAAGGATTTAACAAACTATCGCGGCATCTCTTTGATAAACAATGCTACGAAATTGTTTACAGCTATGCTGTCACAAAGAATTATGAGATGGGCGGAGATGGAAAAATTAATTCCTGAAGAACAAGCAGGTTTTAGGGAAGGAAGAGGATGCGAAGAACACACTTTCCTCACTAATAAATATTAATTTGCGCGCTAAAGGAAGCTACGTATATGCTATATTTGCAGATTTTAAAAAGGCGTTTGATTCTATAAACCATAATTTACTATGGCAGAAATTGTTTGATGTGGGACTAAGTGGAAAAATTATCAGAGTAATGAAAATGTTATATGATAATGCAAGCATGCATATAAAAGATGGCAACGAAGTTTCTGAAAACATCAATATTAGCTCAGGTCTTCTTCAGGGTGAAAGCCTAAGCCCAGTACTCTTTATTCTATTTCTTTCAGATATTTTATTATATTTCCAAAGTAACGAGGCGACTGGGATTTCCATTAATAAAAACAAAGAGGTTATAATGCTCCTATTTGCTGACGACATTGTCCTTTTAAGTAATTCATGGCAAAGTACTCAGAAGAAGTTGAAAATACTAGAAACATACTGTGATCAAAATTTGCTATTCCTAAACCCAAATAAAAGCAATATAGTAGTTTTCCACAAATCCCCTAAAACAAAAAAAAATAAAACCATTCTACTGGAAAGAAAATCAACTACAAATAAAAAAGGCTTATAACTATCTAGGAGTACCATTTACCTCAACAGGAAAGTTTGCAAAAGCAGCTGATCACTTTGTACAAAAAGCAACTATTGCAAGCGCAAAAGTAAAAGCAATACTTATAAAGGGTAAAAGTGATTCCTGGGAATCAAAAATGGTTCTTTTTGATGCTATGGTCTCATCAACACTTCTGTATGCAGCTCAGATCTGGAGTTTAAACTACCTGGAAACTATCGAAAATATTCAACTTAAATTTCTAAAAACACTATATTTCTGGCCCAAATGCACACCAAATTATATTGTAAGATTAGAAACAGGACGGAATCCGTTATTCATCCCAGTACTAAAAAAAATAATAATTTTTTCAATTAAAATCATGGCATTACCAGAAAATCGGCTACCCCGTATCTGCCTCGAAAGACTTTTAGATTTAAATATCAATAAACCAGATTTTCAATATAACTGGGTGTCTCAAATTAAACAATTAACCATTAACGGCAGTATCCCAGAACACTTTCAAGATTTTTTCAATCCACAAAAATTATTATCTAATAAAAATAACATAATAGAAAAAGCCACTAATCATTTATTATCAACAGACATTGATCGTACTTTAAATACAAGGTATAACTCATTATTTATAAAAATTTCAAATTTCAATAACCCTCAGCCGGAAGATTATTTAAAATATAACATTAATATAACCAAAATAAGAACCGTTAGCCAACTGAGAATAGCCAAATGTGACTACTTGAAAATATTTTTTAAAAATAACAGTTTACAAATTAAAGCTCATGAAAAATGTGAAGATTGTAGCTTATTCATCGTAAATAGCTGTAAACATCTGTTGTTAGAGTGCCAAAGACACGATAATTTTCGAAAAAAATACCTAAAAGACTATATAGTTCAAACAGATGACAGTCTATCTTTGGAAAATATTTTATCCTACAATAATAATAAAGTTCTTTATTTATTCTGGGACCTTAAGTCCCTTAAGAATAAAAAATAATGTACAATCAAGGGCCTTCAGAGCCTTAAAATAAAATAATATTTACATAACAAAGTAACAGATAATAATAATAATACAAAAAAAAATTACAAAAAAAAAAAAAAAAAAAAAAAAAAAAAGAGCAGAAAGAAGATATTAATAAAAAGTAACAGAAAATTTATATTAATTTATTACGAAAAGAAAAAGATTTCTTAAATATAAACTGTTTATAATTATAGTTTATAGTTTATAACAACTATAAAGTGGCTATTGTCAGTTTTTGGAGGACAGGATCTGGGTGGATAGTAGGTGGTTAAAGAAGTGGTATTTGAAAGTGGAAAGGCTAATTGAATGACGAATGTTGAGAGGGATGGAGTTCCAGAGAGAAGAGGATCGGATTACGAAAGATCTGTCGAAAGTATGTATAATAGCATTGAAAAGATAAATAACGTCTTCATATTTATTTTAAATGTTTTAAATGCTAGCAAAAAGTAATTAATTTATTTCTTTTGAATTAACTAAATAAAATATTGGATTCTATTGCAATTGCTGCTACAACTTCTGTCACCCTAGACTATAATCAATATCAATTATTATAAATTGTAAAAATGTATGTTTTATTTTTTTCTTTGTTTGTATATATCATTATAGCTTGTAAGAAAAAAAAAAAAATCTTTTGTTCGTATAAATCATTATAATTTGAAGAAATGCTTTTTCTGTTAGTACTAATTATATAAAATGTAAAACTTTTTTCTATTTTTATTTATTGTTCATTTACTATTATGTAATTATTATTGTTATTGGCTAACTCAATTGCCATAAAGTTTATACTTTAAAGCAATCAATAAAAAATAAAAAAAATACTCATCTAATAATAATTCAAATAATATACCAAAGCACTTTGAATAAACTAAAAATTAAATACAACTAATAAAAATTAAATAAATATTTTTCTATCTAAATAATAAAAAATACCTAATAAAATAATTAACACTTTTTTTTTTATGTCCTTTATAAACCTTTAAACTTTATCAAAGATCATATTAAACTACTACTTTCAAGTATATATATATATATATATATATGTCATATCTCAGGCAAATAGGTATATACATGATACTGATATTTTACAGTTAAATCTACTATATCTCAGTAAAAAAATTTCTGATTTTAATTATATTTAAAATAAAATATGCCAGTTTTTTTGCTTCTATTTCATTTTGTGGATTAAGTATTTGAAAACTGTCATTTGAATCAATGCTAGGGTAATAAGTGTTACGCAGGCCATTATAAATTGGGCAAGTGTAAAGAATATGTCCGAGGTCTTCATTAGTTTTCATATTACAAACCATACAGATTTCTTGAGGATTAATTTGTGTGATTTTATCTGGAGTGGTTATTTTTATTATATGTTTTCCTGTAGTTATTAACTGTGCAATAATTCTAGTGAAAATAATATTTATCCGTATATTAATGTAAACAGGGATTGAACCGGTTGGATTAATGCTATTGTAGAATGTGCTAAAATTCGACTGCTGGCTAGAGGATCGATCCGAATTAAATAAATAAATTTTGTATTTTTCTAATACAGTTTGACTTTTTTCTTTGAGTTTAACTATATTTGATTCGAAAACTATTCCCCCTTCTCCGATTTTATCCAGTAAATGTTTTATTTGTAAACACCAAATATACTTAAAATTAGCATTTCTATTTGAAGACAGCTTGACTAAGTTATAAAAACACAACTTTGGAAGCCTATCATCACTCATTTGGACTATGGTTCTTAAATAATTTAAAGCTATTTTAAGAGCCAGCCAACTAGCATGAATAGAGCCAGTCTCAAGCCTCACAAGTCAATTTGGTGTAGATCTCGATAAACAGAATACCTTTTTATAGAAATTAGTGTTTATCTTCTCTAATTCGTCTAAATACCTCAAACCCCAAATATTTACGGCGTATGTGATTGTACTGTCAATTATTGCTCCCTTAAGCTTGCCCCGGACTGACTGTGCTCGAATTCTTGCTCCCCTACATGTATCTAATACCGCTCCTATTGCTGCATTTCCACGAGAAACAGAATTTTTTGTTTGTTTTAAGAATAAACCAGATCGCGAAAACAGTACACCCAAATAATTAAATTCATTAACAAATTTTACAATGTTCCCTTTAATTATTATTGTTTTTTTTTTTTTTTTCGGTCTTCCATTGTAAAATTTTAGGATTTTGGTTTTTTTTCAAAATTCATCATAAGGCCATTAGCCAGGCAGTAATCGTCGAAGACATTTAACTTCTCTTGTATATCAGTGTTGCAATGACCAAACAGAACTACGTCATCTGCATAAAGAAGTAGGATCAAATCTGTTTTTTCATTAATTGGGATACCAGTGATCCCTTTAGATCTAAAAAAATCCTCGATATCACACAAAAATAAATTGAATAGCGCCGGACTCAAGGATTCCCCTTGCAACAGGCCTTCTGTAATTGCAATGTCATTGGTAAATGTACCATGGTCACCTTTTATTTTCATGTTAGCTCGACTATAGAGTGATATGAGTAATCGCACAAATACCATTTACTACTAACCCCTATTTTAAATAATTTCAACCATAGTAAATTGTGTGTCACAGAGTCAAAAGCTCTCTGCAAATCTATGAATGCAACGTACAAATACTTTTTTTGTGTCAGATAATTTTGTATTATACAATTTAAAATGAAAATATTGTCCATACAACCGCGCCTATTTCGGAACCCTGCTTGGCATTCTGGTATAATCCCTATATCACCTGACCAGATCGTAAGCCTATTTAACAATATTAATGTAAATATCTTTAATATACAGTTGGTTAAAGCAATACCTCGATAATTATTTGGTAATGATTTATCACCCTTCTTATAAAGCATGATAGTTATTATATGCGTCCAAGCCTGAGAAATATATTCAGTTAACAATATTCTATTAAAGATAACCTCAAGATATAACAACCAATTCGGAGGAAACGATTTGTAGACTTCATACGGAATCATATCTATGCCAGCAGCTTTGCCATTTTTACACTTGTTTATGGCAGATACGATTTCATTTCCAGATATGTGCGAGTCTAAAAGGGGTTTCCCACATCAGATAATAACTCATTAAAGGTGATGCGATTTGGATGCAATTTTGAATGAAAGTCTTCCCATTTACTCAAACCAATCTGATCTTGTTGAAATTTACGATTATTTTTAAAACTATTTATTATTTTCCAAAACGTGGTACTATCTTTAGCGGAATACAAAGAAGCAAGCAAGTAATTATCATGCTCTCTTTTTTTAGTTTTTGTTAAGTTTTTATATATTTTTTTTAATATAACCGTATTGTAAAATAGAGATGCTATCAAAACCAAATTTTTTGCATAGTTTAAGACTATTTTTCAAGTCACTTTTCAATTGTTTACATTCATCGTCATACCATGGTTTATTAGAATTTATTTTGGTAAAGCCATTATTTATATATTTATGTTTTATTCCTATTATCTGAGAAACGTTCATTATAGCGTGATTTAAATTTTCTGTTATTGTGTCTATATTTTCTTTTTCAAAGTTGATTTCAATTAATGGTGAGTGCATCAAACTATTTTTAAAGATTTCAGACTTTTCCTGATCCCACTTGATTTTAGTTAATGCTTCTTTATTTTTTTTTTCTATTGTGTATAAACGTTTTAAATTTAACAATGAGGGGGAAATGATCCGAAAAAGTAACGTCCTGCATTACTTCAAAATCTTTGACAATTACTACGGCTTTTGCACCACACCAAACATGATCAATCGTACTTTTACCCAGACTACTTACGAATGTGAAAGCCCCCTTCAGATCACCAATTGAACGACCATTCAAAATTACAAAGGAATTCAGTTCCATAAATTCGGTAAGGGTTTTTCCACGTGAATTTAGAGTAGCGTCAAGATTTTGCCTCTCGTGTGAAGAAGTGCCCTGTAAGTGTTCAGCGGGACATTGATTAAGGTTGGCTATTCTGCTATTGAAGTCCCCTCCCACTAATACTGCCAAGTTAGAATAGTGCGATTTTATATGATTTAGTTCAATTTCAAAATTATCTAAAAATGATGCAATATCAAATTTAGGATAATTGTAAACAAAACAGAAAATAAACGAAAGAAAATTATCACCTTTAACTAATGTTATTATATAATCTTCTGTGATGTTTATCGCCTGTACTTTAATTTGCTCTTTGTTATAAAAGCAAGCCAAGCCTCCAACTGGTCGTCCATAATTTTTATTATTTGATCGCAATTTAATCATTATTATTTATGCAATACCGTATCACTCAGTGAGTGATCATAATTTTTAATCAAATCGATAAACATAAAAAATCAATAGAAATTTTTAATTATAAATCAGGAATGATTTTTAAATTAAAAATCAAATATAATAATTATTATAGGATTTTTTGGAAAAAATAATTATTGATTTCAAACCCTGATAAATTATAAGAGGGTTATAGTAGCACTGAAGAACGACGTATTTGATTTTTATCAAACATAAAAATCATATTTCTTATGATTCTATTAGCAAATTCGAAGCAGCTCTGAAATATTTATTATTTTTTATGGGGGGTGGGACGGAAAGGTGCAAATCGGGTTTTTTAAATATAAACTGATTTTACTAAGGAGATGAATTTGGCAGGGGTGCAGTCAAGGTTGAATAAACACAGCCAGTTTTTAAATGAAAAACTTATATTTTGGCGTGCCTGCCTTGCAGGTCTTCGTCAGGGTGAAGTAGTCTAGATGAAGGCTTGACTAACAATCAACTGATTTTCATTATATTTAGTAATCAAGATTTTTAGGCATAAAAAAAACAAAAACAATTCTCAAAGTAACTCAACTAATATTTTTATAATTTGTGGGGATCACATTTTAAATAAATCGTAAATTGTGGGGTTAGAAAGAGGGGCTAATTGGGGTAAATATTTACGTAAGATCAGTTTTCTGTTCTTGTTGATATTAGATACTAATGTTTCTTTGGTAAAGTTTCCTTATTTGAATAAGTTTTAGGTATAAGAGCATAAATTCTAGAAAAATACTGATAATTACCCTTTTATTTCTAACACTGTTATATAAAAGTTAAACTTTTATTTATACCATTTAAGATAAAAGTTAATAGATATATAACTAATTGCAAGATCTGTTATTGTTCTCTACAGCTAATGCGATTTGAAACTGACTTAATCTTTTCAAAAAAAAGGGTTTTTACAGTTCTTTTAGCAATCGGGGCCCCCCCCCCCGTAATTTCAATAAATTAATACTTAAGGACGTCTTGGCTGATTTTAAGCCGAGGCAACTTTAAAGTATTAATTTAGCCACCCCCCCCCCATTGATAAAAAACTGATAAGACTCAATATAAATGTTAGTAAGTTTGAAAGTAGCATAATGATCAAAGTTCAATAAAATCAGCCGAGTTGTTATCAACGTATTAATTTAGCCAACCCCCCCCCCTTTCTAATTGTTAAAAAACATATAAGACCCAATATAAATGATAGTAAGTATGAAAGTAGCATAATTATCGAATTTCATTAAAATCAGCAGAGGCGACCTTAAAGTATTAATTTAGCCGAACCCTCTCCCCTAATTGTTAAAAAAACTCATAAGACCCAATAAAAATGTTAGTAAGTATGGAAGTAGCATAATTATCGAATTTCCCTCCTCCCCCTAATTGTTAAAAAAAACTGATAAGACCCAATATAAATGTTAGTAAGTATGGAAGTAGCATAATTATCGAATTTCATTAAAATCAGCCAAGGCGACCTTAAAGTGTTAATTTAGCCGGACCCTCTCCCCTAATTGTAAAAAAAAAACTGATAAGACCCAATGAAGTAAGCACCCAATATAAATGTTAGTAAGTATGAAAGTAGCATAATTAGTAAGTATGAAAGGAAATTTCATTAAAATCAGCCGAGGCGACCTTAAAGTATTAATTTAGCCAACGCCCTCCCCCCTAAAATAAACTTTACTAAAGAAACATCAGTATCTAAGTTCTCTAAAATCAGAATAACCGTTAGAACCTTTTAGAAATGTCAGTAATCCTGAAGGGAATCGATATTTAAGGTTTATTTAAATCAGTTGATTTATTTTTTTGCTGAATACATTTTAAGATAATCATTGTTTTCTATTATTAATGTAATAGAATCAATGTTTCTATTAATATAGAAGTAAAAGCAAAATACTTTTTCATTAGAACTTTTTCGCGTAAATGGTTTACAATAACTGTTTTAAAAAAACTTTTATTCAAAAGAGGTATAAAATAAAAGTTCTGAAATAACAGTTAAATAAAAATTCTAGCGATAAAAGTAAAAGTTCCAAAAATAACTTTTATCTGTCATCACTTTTATATAAAAGTTGAACTTTTACTTTTATCGATTAAGGTTAACTGTTATTTTCGATCACTTATATATATATCATAAATTATGACTGAACCTCAAGAACCTTACTATAACCTATGTTTATATTTTAATAACATTTATTTATTAATTTATTTAATTCAGACTTTTATTTATTATTTATCACAAACTGACACACATAAAGACCAATAAGAGGCAGACTAGTGTGTGTGTGTGTATATATATATATATATATATATATATATATATATATATATATATATATATATATAATATATATATATATATATATATATATATATGTTTAGTAACAGTCAAGAAATTTATCCATATGTATAGATATGGATATATATATCTACACTAGTCTGCCTCTTATTAGTCTTTATGTGTGTCAGTTTGTGATAAATAATATATAAAAGTCTGAATTAAATAAATTAATAAATAAATGTTATTAAAATATAAACATTTTTACCAACTAATTGTCTTATCATTAATTCATAATATTATAGTTTGTACCTGTACACTTTCTTTTTCTTTTAGTCACCCAGCAAAACGTCTGTATGAAAGAAATAATGTATGTAAATATTAAAGGTTAATTAATTAAAAAAGGTCAAGAAATTGATATGGTTAATAAATAAAATACCCAAAAATGGGTATTTCTTCAAGCATTGGCGGGTATTCCTTGGTAAAAACGGGAATTTTTATGCTTAGTGGCGGGTATTTTGGGTTGGGGGCATCGGCAGCACTGGTGCAAAGTCCGGCTTTTGTATTTTAGGATATGGCAACCCTAGATGGGATGCAGCAAGTGTTAAGCTTTTTTTTTGTTATTTTTACTCAAGTCCAATGAGTGTAATGTTCATCTGTTCGTTTTTACATGCAATAAATTGCAAAAATATACAATTATTATAGTTTAATGCTTTTTTGGTTACTTTACCAGTAAAATTCTGTAATTCATCATTTCCGTTATTTCGTCACCCTCTCCCCCCCCCTCATGACGTATTAGGAGTCCCTACTGTAAATATAATATGATAGTAAAATAATATTAACAATATAAACCGCTATATTACTTTGCCTACTATTTGTATATGTAAAGAATGAGAATTCAAAAATATTTAAACTGCTAATATCAATTAAGTAATACTCAATACCATACATAGCCATCTAAGATTCATTAATTTCACTTTCTGAATAAAAAAAATTAAAAATTTACTGGCATCAAAATGTATGTTATAGAATCATAAAAATAAAGGCTATAACAATAAAAACAGCAAGATGGAATGAAAAGTTGTAACTTAATACAACAGCTATTTTGATAGAGTTGATCGATTCCGCATCAAAATTAAAATCCAACAACCAGTTACTTCTTGACCTCAAATATTCAATAGCATTAAACAGAAACTTTTGAACAAAAACAAAATCACAACAGTTGGATAATATAAAAAAAACAAATAAATAAACCCAACCTTGAACTATTAGCATGTTTTAATTTTTTAAAACATATATATCTACAAGAAAATTAATTGTAAACTTAGATAATTCTACAGAAACACTACAAATTCTATAAATTCTTTTATACATAATAAACTTTAGTAACTCATGTTCCAGTCATATTAAATTTACAATTAACACCACTAAATATTTTGTTTTACATTATTGAATGAATTCACAAACCAGTGAATATATTGTGATAAAGAGATGAATACACCAAATTTAAATATACCTGAAAACAAAAAAATAACACTTGAGGTACGCATGATGATATAGAAGGAACAATACAATTAGGATTGATGAATTAAATGCCACTTCTATTGAGATTATTTTATTTGAAAACTAGTTTCGAATGCTAAACATTCATCTTCAGTTCTAAAACACACAAAAATTTTTTCAACACATCAGTATTGAAAACATTTTTGTATGTTTTAGAACTGAAGATGAATGTTTTTATCATTCGAAACCAGTTTTCGAATGATAAAAACCGATTTCTATTTATTTCTATTGTTCAAATAAAATAATCTCAATAGAAGTGGCATTTAATTCATCAATCCTAAAAAAAATAACATATTATCAGAAAACTATTACATTATAAAGTTGTTTTAACAAAACACAAATCATGATATACATAGTTACAACAATAAAAACATAACATTCATTATCATTAATTTTAATAATTTAGCACAAGAAAAACAAAATAAATAACTATTGAGAAGTGAAACCCCTACCAAAAACCACTAATCAGTCATGGTAATCAGTCAAATGAAAAATTGAATTAAACACTGTACATTTTAATGAATAATTACATGACAAATGCAATGAATTTTAAAATAAATTATAGTTTAAAAAACTTTTAAAAAACACACTTTAATAGCAAAGCTAACTAAAAAAAAAAAAAAAAAAAAAAAATTGATTTCATGGAAGTTTGTGTTACGGTGATAAAAAGCCAGATAATTAATCATGATTAATTAATATGGAATAAAATTAAAGTAAAACTTAAGTTATTAACAGTATAATTCAATTTATAAAATAAGTTTTTTAATTTGTAATGCCAACGTTTCAACTTGCATTGCAAGCCTTCATCAGGGTTTCAGAGACAGATAAAAACAGAATTGCAGGCTTGCAATGCAAGTTGAAACGTTGGCATTACAAATTAAAAAACTTATTTTTTAACTGATGTGTATCTTTATACCCCAGCAATCTACTTTTCTTAATTTAATTTATAGTAAAAAAGGGTGGAGTACAACAAACTTTTGTTATGGAAGGACGGGACATCATTTAGATTTTATTATTATTATTTTTATAATAATGAGGATTCTATAGTTGACTGTAGGATGTAATATAAGTAGAGAAATGTTCAGGGATACAGTCAAGAAAATAAACACGTCCAAGTTTTTAAATACAAAAACTTTATATTTGGAGTGCCGACATTTCTACCTACATTGTAGGCCTTCTTCAAGGCTAAAATAAAAAAATTTGGATATGACGAAGATGATACAAAAAAAAGAAAGAAAAAAAACCTATTTATTTACTTGACTGCATCCCTGACCATTTCTCTACTTACATTACATCCTATAGTCAACTATAGAATCCTAATTTTATAAAAATAATAATAATAATACTAGAATCTCAATGATGTATCGCCCTTCCATAACAAAAGTTTGTTACACCCCACACTTTTTTTATAATAAATTGAATTACTTTGTTAATAACATAAGTTTTACTTTAATTTTATTCCAAATTAGTTAATCATAATTGATGTGTTATCTGGCTTTTTATCGCCATAACACAAACTTTCATGAAATAAAAATTATTTTATTTTTTTTAGTTCACTTTGCTATTAAAGCGTGTTTTTTTAGTTTTTTAAACTATAATTTATTTTCTTAATTTTTAGTCTCTAAACGATATCAATATTATTTATGATCAAGTTCAATATAAACTAATATAATATGGATATATAAACTTCGAGTAATCACGTTCTTGTATTTAAATTGCAGTAGTGACATCTGTGACACCAGAATCATTACCATTTATATTCTTCAATTATCTTCAATTGGCAGAATTTATTTATCGGTAAAAAATAACGAAATTTTCTGACGTCCCATGATTTCTATACAGTTAACCTGCAAACTTATCTAAATACTTTCTTTTATTTTGATTATTCTAACAATGACTTTAGAAATTCAAAGTTATGGAATGATTGAATATATTAAACATATTTCTCTATAGTCCACCGTTTCTGAGATATAATCGAAACACCTGTCCCTACCTCCCAACCGTAACATCATTCCTCAGGGGCGAGGACTTTTAGTATATTTACCTACTAACTACTCCTACCGAAACCCTGAAATAAAATATTATTGCCTATTTTATGTACTCTGGAATATAAATATTTCCTTTTATTTGCATCGTTCTCATGAGAACATTACAATGTTATTAAATAATTGTACTGTCATTGGTCCTTAAACATGACCAAAATTAACTTTTTGATAAAGTTGGTGAAATTTGTCGATTTTTGACAATCCATTGTGCCTAAACGCTTATATCAAATTTAGCTCCAGAGATGTCTTTAGACGCACAATTTAATAAACTTTAATTTTTTAAATAACACGTTTTTTTATTTAAAGCATTTTTGTATATGTTTTTTGCAAAAATTCGAAAAAAGTGCAACTATGTTGGGTTTTTTGCTCCCAAAAAATTTTCCCCTTATCAAATGTAGTCACATTCTTGATATTTTATTCTCAGGACGATATAAAAACATAAAACCTACTACTCCACCTTTTGCAAGGCAGGACATTTCGACCGGACTAAGTAAGAACATTAAAACAAAGTTGTGCAATTATTGTATTGTCATTGGTCCTTGACACGTGTGCAAATTTTCAAGATAATCAGATAGCTGGAAATTGGTGAAAATTATGACGCAAGATTCCATTGCATACAGGTGAAGTTAATGAAGCGTATTAATATGGTAATTTTTTCAAAATTATTTAATAGTATCATACATTAAACAGTGAACATAGTTTGTTTTCAATACTCTTTATATTGGACAAAAATACTTCCTGTCATTATTGAGGTGGGTTGAGATAACTCTTATGATATGTCAATTTATATTCCAGTCAAATTAGGATAAATGATGGTAATAATTTATAAACTTCAGGAAAATATTTAGCAAGGGTTTAGTAATTAAAAACCAAAAAGTTCCCATTCCAGAAAGGGGAGCTCCTCCCTCTCTTTCCTCAGATACCATTATTTTTTAAGACACTTTACAGTTGAATCCATTACAAAGTGAAGCTGTTCATATTTGTTGATGGCTGTAATTATAAAAAATGTTCATGAAATTTTGAAGAGGTATATTGGTTGACTTTAGGAGATTGTCTTATAGATGTTCGAGGGATAACTCAAAAAGAAAACAAAAGAACATTAGAATTAACAAATCATTATTTTATAATACCCATAATAAAATAATGATTCACCAATTTTAAAATTTCTTATTCTAAGTTTTGAATGATCTCTTAAAAAACTACAAGACATATTCATCAAATTTTGCATTAAAAAGGTACCCCAAGCAATTGGATATGAGCTATGGGTTTAGTATCTTGAGGATGGAAAAAACCACACGATTTTAACAGTTTTTCCAGTAAACTGGTTTTTTTTTAGTTTAATCAAAGTAAAACAAAGGTTTCCATAATATTCATCTTTTACTCAATGAATTTTGTATTTTTGATAAATGAATTTTTAAAAAATATATATGAATTAACTAACTGGTCATATTTGTAGAAGCCATAGAACAAGTAAACCAATCATTCAGAAGACTACCAGGAAAATCCTAATTTTTTCCATTTACTTCCTTTAATAATATTTTAAAACACTCATTTTTTTATGCACAACTATGAAAATAATTCTAAAATTTTTCCACAAAAAAGGTCTTAACCAAGTTATATGATCTTGTGATTATTGGCACATATTCCAATTTCTTTCAGAAGTTATAAATGTTAATGAACTTGGTATGATATAACCTTGAAAACATAACCTAAATAAATCTGTGGCACTTGTGAATAGTTGGTTAAGTGCATTTCATGTATTAAATGTGTTGGTGAATTACCATTAACCCTTTTACGGGCAGGCCAGGAATTTTTCTTTTCAAGGAAAACATTTCTTTCTTTCCCCCCCCCCTTTAAATGGCTATATCCACACTAACCCCACTCTTGTATCATGAAATTCAAGGTTTAAAAAAGTATATTAGACGATAATGAGTAGGATAATGCGTCGGACATTACGTCATTTATTGAGCACAAGGCATTAAATATGTGTATCCTCCAGGATACATCGCCTGTCAAAGGGTTAAGCTATTTATTTTCTTTTTTATTTGTGCCTAATGGTCATACTTACGAAGCTATAACAAAGATAAATACTAGTTTGAGACTCATTGTGGAAAACACCGCGTTTTTCCAAAAACACAAATTTAGCACATAACCGACTCTTCACAAGTGACACAGAAAAATATTCATGCTGAAACATGTGAATAAGGTAGATATAGGTGAATTAACCCTTTCATTCAGCATTCATCAAATTAAGTATAAATAAAAGAATATTTAAATAATTGAAATTATTAAATATGATTACAAAAATGTAAAAAGATAAATGTAAACCTTTAAGGGTTTTCTGGCAAAACTCATGAGTCATTGTTTTTCTGTTCCATGCCATCCACACCCTAAGACCCAAAATCATTCCTCCCCATCTTTC
Organism: Euschistus heros; assembly: GCA_003667255.2. NCBI lineage: Eukaryota > Metazoa > Arthropoda > Insecta > Hemiptera > Pentatomidae > Euschistus > Euschistus heros. Next base: position 23,221 of record RCWM02001347.1, on the reverse strand, counting down.
TTTCTTTCTTTTTTTTTTTTTTTTTTTTTTTTTTTTTTTTTTTTTTTTTTTTTTTTTTTTTTTTTTTTTTTTTTTTTTTTTTTTTTTTTTTTTTTTTTACGTCTTTTATTGTGTTATGAAAACTAATTAGACGTGAATTATCATATTTAACATGAGCTCCGAACCACATCCTACAATGTCTTAATTATTTTAAAAAAATTTTATGTAATAAAAAAATATACATATATTTTTTCTTCAAATCAATCTGGATAATCAGATATCCGGATAATTGGAGTTTCATGGTAACTAAAAAAAGTCCCTAAAAAAAAGTTGCCAGAAGAGAAGCTCAAAGGTCTCAAAACCTTTTGTCATGGAAACATTTTAATTTATATTTACAAGAGCTCCAAAGACTATTTACCCATAGTTTCAAAACTTTAGCAGTCAAAATATATTTTAGTGGATAAAAAATCAACAATAAAATTGCAAAATGAACATCCTTGTAATAAATATCAGATTGTGGATAAAACAGAATAATAATATCTCTAATTTATGATTACATTTGACACGTGAATATGGATTCATCAATTTAATGATGTCGGAATTAATTTTAATGTTCATTCAAAGTTACAGTTAAATGAAATTTAATGAGAAATCATAATAATATAATATCAATAATCTTAATATCTCACAGCCAAAAAAACAAAACATGAGCCAATCAACCAATTAAAATTTCATTCCTTGAACAATTACAGTTTCTTATACGTCAGCAGAGAGTATTTCTTTTTAGTATCTATGTTAAACAGAGTATTACAGGAACAAAGTAAAATAGAGAGTGGTATAACATCTTACAATAAATAATAAGAAATTTAAAAAGCACCAAACATAAAAACTAAAAGAACCTAAATTAAAATTACTAAATAATATATCTATATGTAGTAAACAGAATTACATAACTATGTACAAAAATTATAACAGGATTAAAATGTTATGGAATCAGATTAAAACACCATTTATTTACAGGAATCCTTATGTAATTCAATGTTACAAAAGAATATATTATGATATTAAGAAGGCTATCATACTTTAATAAACATAAAAAAAAACAACAACATAATTATAGATCATCCACTAGAAAGAAAATTAAGTTGCTTAAATATTGTCATTTTTTAAATATTATTGCAGGCATAAAACAAACAGATAAAAGTAATTATTAATTTACCCAATTATGAATGAAAACATCACAAAAGGATTCAGAGCAACAAACCACTTTCATGCAATAGACTTATAATAAGTTAATATTTTCAGAAGTTTAAGTTAGCATATTTTATATAATATAATTTCAATAAATGTCTACCATGATTGAGTGGTAAACTGATAAAGTACAAAATATATTTACATACAAAGCTAATATGATTTGATTGCCCTTTAAGACAACATCCAAAATGTATAAATGATAATAAGTAAAGAGTAATTCAACAGGATAAATCACAAATGAATATAGTTACTTAACACAAACAAGTTGGGTCTGCAGGCTCATCTTGAGGAGTTACTTTGAATGATAATTCCTCAAGAGCTTGTAGTTCCAATCTAGATCGATTCGAGGTTATTAGGTGTTGAGCAATATCAGCAAACATTTCATCGACACCTTCTCCTGTTTTACAAGAAGTCTTGTAGGTCACACTGATTAAATTATGGCACTGCTCACTAAAATAGTTTAAAAGGTGAAGTAAGGATAATGGGAAAACAATAGTCCAGAATGTACCCAAATAAAATATACCAAAAATTATCCATATCAGCATCCGTGACCTGTGGTTCTTGTCCAACAAGATCTAATTTGTTTCCACAAAGAAAGATTTTAGCATTTTCAGCATAAGTTACAACATCTAACAAGTGCTGTGAAAGAACATGGAATGATGCAGGGTTGTCAAGTGAAAATACAAGTATAGCTGCCTCTGCAAACTTGTAATAGCTAGACGTAATTGAAGCAACCCTTTCCATGCCTCCAGTATCCCACAACTGCAACTAGAAATTAAAATATTAATAGGAGTAAGCATTGTTCGATAATAAATGTTGCAAGTTTAATTAGACCCTACTTTAATTCTTTTTCCACCAGAAGAATATTCTTTATTAATGTGGTCAAGGCCTAGTGTAGATTTTCTATTATTTGAAGTCACAAATGTATTGAAAGCATATCTTCGAAACAATGAACTTTTCCCTACACCAAATTCTCCACACAAAATAACTTTCTGTTCTGGGATCTTAACAGTGGCCATTGGATAAGAACCAGTAAATTATTAAATACCCACAGCATTAAAACAAAGCAATAAACCTATACAAAGTCATTTTTCTTTGCTCCATTCTATAACAACACCATATAAAACATAAACAAAGTGAAGTAAATAAAAATACAGGTTACTTGCAAGACAGGTACTTCATAACCGCGGATCCAGCGCTATCTCTTGATATAATCATGAAAAGTATATAGTTTTACGGTTCCAACTTTATACGTTTTCAAATTTGTAAAGTTTAGAAATTCTTGATTCAATAAACTTAGAGGATAAACGAAAATGATACGACACGCATTGCTGTAGCTCAGTCAGGTTAAATAAAAAAAATTAATTTATAGATCCTCCACAAAGAATCCGGAATTAATTTTGGCTAAGCTCTTATCTATTATTATCATTATTTTTATTTACGAAGAATCAACATTGTAATGTGAATTCATCACATTAGGAATAAATTGTAAATACTATAAATAGTGTAGTTTTAAGTTAGTTATAAGGATTGTTAGAGCTATCCTCACCTCTAACTAATCTCAATTCAATCCTATAAAAGGGAACTTTCATTACCAATCATCAGATCTTAACAAACATTCAAATACCAGTTAAGAAAGATAGAAAAAGGTAAATTTACAACTGAATACAATAAAATAAAAATACATCTAGTAAATGTGAAATATAATACTCATAATAAAATGTCAATTGCTTGCGTAGCAACTACCCATTCGTAGCACTTTAAATTAAAATCACTTGAGGTACGCATGATAGTATAAAAGGGTCAATACAATCAGAATTGATTATTTAATTAAGCTACATACAAGGGAAAACTGGACGATCAGTAAATTAAAGATTAAAAGAATATACAATAATAATACCCAGAATTCCAACTTCCCTGTCCATTTAAATGAAAATAACTATAAATTCAATAATGACTCGGGAGTGAAACTTCCTGAATCAGAAAAAATAAAATTGTTCAACTGTAATGAATTTAACACCTTTTCTTACTTAAGGTTTTAATAATCATCGAAATTCAACATTTATAATAAACATTGTCTAACCAATACATATAACTGATAACACATATAACTAACTTACATGTAACATATGTTATAAACACATGCCATCATAATTAATAATTATGAAGTTAAAGTTTATATCACACTCTTCCCCCCTTCATTTCAGAACATAATCCCTCAAGTACGATGGAGGTCTTTGAGACGAGATGTTCGAAGTGTGCTTGGATTTGATTCGTTCGAAGGAGTCTGTTCTGGACGGGCGTTTTGAGGGCTTCCTTTATCTTGGTTTGGGCTGTTAGCCGACTGAAGTTTCTCTCCGATAGATTCGGATCCCGTGCTGATAGGATCAATAGCTTGTAGTGTCTGGCGATATTCGGCTGTCTCAGGACGATCTTCTGTTTCCGAATCGTCTTCAAACTGTTGTTGATAACATGATTTAGGACCCCCGACTGGTGCGAGGTGCCGCTGGTTCACCGTAGTCTCCTTTCCCTCTGGTAGGCGAACCAATGCATACTTGGGATTTGCTTCTAGAAGTTCAGCTTCTTGGACAAGAGGATCGTACTTACTCCGTCGAACGAAGTTTCGAACCAATATTTTACCAGGGGTACTTAACCAGGACGGTAGGGCTACTCCAGATTTGCATTTTCGCTTATGGACAAACATCCTCTCATGAGGTGTAGCGTTGGTCGTCGTCGAGAGTAACGCTCGGATCGATTCTAATGCTTCAGGTAAAACCTTTCCCCATAGCGTTATAGGTAAACCTCTTGATATGATGAACATTCACTAATTAGTTTAAAGAGAAGATGACTCACGTGATTGTAGAGTAGATTTAACTTCTCTCCGTCTTCTGCCTTAATAGATGTGAAAAAGATGTTGAATGTTTTTTTCCAATGAATCCAAATCGAAGTACTGTTGATAGAAGTATGTTCTGTTTCGAATCTTTCTTGTTTCAAGTACTTATCCATTTCTCAAAGAATAAACGATGATTATTAAATTGTAATGAATTTAACACCTTTTCTTACTTAAGGTTTTAATAATCATCGAAATTCAACATTTACAATAAACATTGTCTAACCCATACGTATAACTGATAACACATATAACTAACTGACAATTAACATATGTTGTATACAGGGTGAGTATCTCTTAGTGTAAAAAAAAAAATGGATGAAACTAGATCAAAAATGTAGTAAAGTGCCGCAGATCTTACCTTTCTATTCCAATCCGTTGCAGACATATGATAAATCAAAGACTTTTTTGAGAAAACCACGTTTTTACCATAAAAGCTGTAATATCTCCATTTTGTTTAAATATTTATCAATATTTGACCATATTTTGATCCAGATTTAGCATTAAATTTCCTATAAGAGCAGAGTAAATGTAACTTTGAATTTTACTAACTTGTGACCTAAAAAACAGCTTGATTTCACCTCATTTAGGGAAGTTATAATGTCTTATGTTACTTCAACGCTCACCGTTTTTCGAAAAAACTGTCCACAAAACTGTGGAAGCTCTCCATGAGGGGTATCGTTGGTTTATTCATCTTTGTACTGCTGTAAAATAGTGTTGAAAAATCATAGTTTGCCCAACAGATTGAATGATGAGAATTACTCAGATTTGTTACAAAATGTCCTACATCAACTTCATCACGATATTCTACCTGAAGTTTAGCAAAATATGATTTTCCAACACCATGGTGCTCCTCCACATTATTTGAAAGCAATACAGATATAAACCAAGGATATACATGGATAGGTAGAAATGCCTTCCCCTGTAAAAACAGTTTCATCTGCTTATAAAATTCACCTCGAAAAGTGGTAGGTATTCTTCAACAATATCTTCATTCAAAACCTATCGGCGAACTTGAGGTCTATGTTCATTATCATTGGGTTTTAAACCTTACATTGAAAATCTAATAAAAAAAATAAATCCTAAATAATAATAATAAATAAATAAATGTAATAGCATAAGATCCTCTGATCTGGTGTCGCTTTATTGAGAGTTTTCTTTTATTTTCTATTAAACAATATTTTTTTCTTTGCTTTTTATTCCAATGAAGACTTTATTATGTTTAAAATGCACATTTCCATTAAGGGATGGTCATAATGTTTTATTTACAAAAGTAACTGATCTGTATGCCAAATGAGAATACCATGTTTTTTCTGCTTTAAATAAATTTCTCCACGAAATCGATACAGAATCATTACTTTTAACATATCATTCGAAAGCTTATTAATTTAGCAAGTTTTTGTGAGATTAGCAGTTTTTTCAAAAAACGGTGAGCGTTGAAGTAACATAAGACATTGTAACTTTCCTAAATGAGGTGAAATCGAGCTGTTTTTTAGGTCACAAGTTTGTAAAATTCAAGGTTACATTTAATCTGCTCTTATAGAAAATGTAATGCTAAATCCGAAAATGTGGTCAAACATTGATAAATATTTAAACGAAATGGAGATATTACAGCTTTTATGGTAAAAAACGTGGTTTCCTCAAAAAAGTCTTTGATTTGTCGTATGTCTGCAACGGATTGGAATAGAAAAGTAAGATTTAAGACGACACTTTACTACATTTTTGATCTAGTTTCACCCAATTTTTTTTTTTTTTTACACCAAGAGATACTCACCCTGTTTACATGCCATCATAATTAATAATTATGAAGTTAAAAATTATATCACATCAACCAATCCAGATTATTGTTTAAATGACTATATAAATAGGCATTTCCAACAGTCCCATTTTAAATTTGTTTCTAATAGGAACAAGCAACAAGTCATATGGAAAACCGAAAGATCCCATTCTACCTGGCCTGTGGTGATATCTTTCCCTTTTGTTTTTATTGTTACTACCTACCTCTTTGTAATATCATTGTCATATGTTTATTAATAAACATTAATTAATTATCATTGATTAACTAAGTGTTCAAAGGGGTCTGTCATCGATTGGGTCCATTCTATAGACTGGTTGTCGGTTATGTCATGAGTTTGGTGTAGAGGAGCCTGTGTTTGCGCTGCCTGAGGCAAAAACTGACGATAAAAGTTCACCATTCCTAAGAAGGTACGGAGTTGTTTTGCTGTCCTCGGCTTAGGAAAATCAGATATAGCCTTAATTTTGTCTAAATGAGGCCCGCAACCGTCTTTTGTTATTCGATGGCTCAAAAAGTGTACTTCCTCCTGAGCGAAAACACACTTGGAAATGTTCAACTTTAAACCGTGTTCGGTAAGTCGCTGGAATATGCTACAGAGATGTTTATATGTTCTTCCATAGACTAGGACGTCGTCCAAATAAGTAAATTGGCAGTTCAGCGCGCGGAGGACTTCGTTAATAAATTTTTGAAAGGTCTGTGCAACGTTACGTAATCCGTACGGCATGTTGGGAAATTCAAATGAGCCGAATGGTGTTGTAATGGCAGTTTCGCAAACGTCTTCTGGCGCAATTGGAATTTGTTGGTAAGCGTGGGCCAGGCCTAGGGGTGAAAAGATGGTTTTGTTTTCTAAAAAATAACTACAATCTTGAATATTAGGTAGGGGATACCTGTCAGGTATAGTTACGTCATTTAATTGTCTGTAGTCCCGACAAGTGCCATCTTTCTTCCTTACTAAATGTAGTGGGCTGGCCCATGGACTATCTGAAGGTTGACATAGCCCCAAGTCGAACATATTGTCAAATATTGTCTTAACTGCTGTTATTTTATCTGGTCCTATCCGTCTGGGTTTGGAATATATTGGAGGTCCTATTGTTTTTATGTGGTGTTGCGTGGACGGGATAGCTGAGGCGGGAAAAGTCCGGATATTTGGCCGAATTCGTGAAGAAGGCTGCCTACAGGTGACGTCGGGTTGAATTTGCTGATAGGAGTGCTTGGCTGGATGGTGGAAACACATGTCATGTTGAGTCCATCTATAAGTCGCCGGCTGGGTAAGTCAACTACAAGATTAAAATGAATTAAAAAGTCCGACACGATAATCGGCTGCTGGACATCGGCTAAAAGGAAAGTGTAGGTGAAATGCTTTTCGGGGCAGAATGTGAGCGTCAACATTCGTTTGACCGTAGACATTAATACGGGAGTCGTTAGCTGCATAAAGGTGTTGTTGAACAGGTTTCAAACGATCCGAAGATCTCGGAGGAGAGAGACGTCCGCTCCTGTATCAATGAGAAAACGAAGTTTTGTTGTCGTATCAGTTAAGAAAAGGCGACAATTGGGGCCTTGGCAGGAACAGGTCGCCGCTGACCCCTGGCTATTTAGTATTTAGTTTTTTGGAATGTACTTGCAGGGAGCTACACATCTCCGTGCCCTGTTTCCAAAAGAGGAATGGTACCAACAAAAGCCGTCCTCCAACGGTCTCTGACGTAAGGGAGGAAAACGCCGGCGAGATCTAGAAGAGGAGCGAGAGCGGTGGTATCTAGTGAGACTTCGAATTTCTTATGTTAATGCCGCGATTTCTGTGTACCATAAACAGGGTAAACAGACAACCTAAGCGCTCCTATCAGCAAATTCAACCCGACGTCACCTGTAGGCAGCCTTCTTCACGAATTCGGCCAAATATCCGGACATTTCCCGCCTCAGCTATCCCGTCCACGCAACACCACATAAAAACAATAGGACCTCCAATATATTCTAAACCCAGACGGATAGAACCAGATAAAATAACAGCAGCTAAGACAATATTTGACAATATGTTCGACTTGGGGCTATGTCGACCTTCAGATAGTCCATGGGCCAGACCACTACATTTAGTAAGGAAGAAAGATTGCACTTGTCGGGACTACAGACAATTAAATGACGTAACTGTACCTGACAGGTATCCCCTACCTAATATTCAAGACTGTAGTTATTTTTTAGAAAACGAAACCATCTTTTCAACCCTGGACCTGGCCCACGCTTACCAACAAATTCCAGTTGCGCCAGAAGACGTTTGCGAAACTGCCATTACAACACCATTCGGCTCATTTGAATTTCCCTACATGCCGTACGGATTACGTAACGTTGCACAAACCTTTCAAAGATTTATTAACGAAGTCCTTCGCGGGCGATTTACCCAACACAGTTTAAAGTTAAACATTTCCAAGCGTGTTTTCGCTCAGGAGGAAGTACACTTTTTGAGCCATCGAATAACAAAAGACGGTTGCGGGCCTCATTTAGACAAAATTAAGGCTATATCTGATTTTCCTAAGCCGAGGACAGCAAAACAACTCCGTACCTTCCTAGGAATGGTGAACTTTTATCGTCAGTTTTTTCCTCAAGCAGCGCAAACACAGGCTCCTCTACACCTACCTCATGACATAACCGACAGCCAGTCTATAGAATGGACCCAATCGATGACAGACGCCTTTGAACACACGAAAAGTGACCTTTGTCGAGCAACTCTTCTCGCACACCCTAGGCAAGGTACACCGCTCACGGTTACAACCGACGCTTCGGACACAGCTATTGGCGGAGTAGTCCACCTGATCCACCATTCTACATTAGAGCCATTGGGTTTTTTCTCAAAGAAGCTTACACACACGCAGCAGAGGTACTCTACTTATGACAGAGAGTTACTGGCCTTGTATGAAACCACAAAACATTTCAGATATCTATTGGAAGGCCGCCCCTTAACCTGTTACACCGATCACCGCCCGCTTACGCGTTTCAGCAAAAGACTGAGAAGGCTGCTCCAAGACAATCCAGACAACTCTCGTATATTTCTCAGTTCACCACGTCGGTCAAATATATCAGAGGCGCAGATAATATAGTAGCCACCTGCTTGTCACGGATTGAAGCACTAGCGAACGATTAAGCAACCAATACCCTCTGCCAAGGCTCGATCATATATGCTCTAGTTTTGGAGGAGCAAAATTTTTTCAAAGATCGATTTGAAAGATGCCTATCAGCAACTTCTTTTAGAGGATAGCTCTAAGCAGTTGACTACAATTAATACGCATATGGGTCTGCTTAGGTACACACGATTGTGTTTTGGAATCTCTAGTGCTCCAGGAAAGTTTCAGGAAGTCGTAGACAATCTACTCCGAGGACTTCAGGGAGTGGGATCGTTGCTGGACGATATTTATATCAGCGGTAGGACCAGAGAAGAGCACAACCAAAGGCTGGACATGGTACTAAGAATTCTTAACTCAGCCAACCTGAGAGTCAAATTAAGCAAATGCTCTTTTGGGTGTAATTCTATGGAATATCTGGGGTATAAATTTGATGATAAAGGATTGCATGCCACAGATAAGCATATAAAAGCCATTAAAGAAGCTCCACCACCTAAGGATGCGGCGGCTCTTAAATCTTTCCTCGGACTAGTTACATTTCATTTAAAGTTTATTCCTAATGCTTCTGGCATTTTATATCCATTATACCGTTTAGGAAAAAAGGGTGTAAAATTTATCTGGACAGAAAGCTGTCAGATAGCATTTGACAAAATTAAAACAATTTTAACTTCTGAACCGGCGCATTTTGATCCGAGTCTTCCTTTACAATTGACCGTAGATGCTTCAGCCAAAGCGGTTGGTGCAGTGCTTTCTCAGATTGATAATCAAAATAATGAACGCCCTATAGCATATGCTTCGAAAATGTTGACAGAGACACAACAAAAGTATGCCACCATCGAAAGAGAAGCTTGGGCTATCATATTTGGGATCACACATTTTAAAGATTATTTATTTCTCAAAGAGTTTACCCTTGTGACAGATCACCGGCCTTTACTGTACATTTTTGGAGAACGGAAAGGCATTCCTATTTATGCTGCTAACCGCCTACAAAGGTGGGCATATTTAATTTCTAATTATAAGTACAAAATAAAACACATTAGATCGAAAGAAAATCGAGCTGATTACCTGTCAAGGATTGAAGGTAAATGTAATTTAACGGATCCTGATGATAAGATATCTTATCTAAATTTCATTCACGAAAACTTACCATTTAGAATAAGCTGGCACACAATCCGTCAAGAAACAAGAATTGATCCAATACTGTCCCAGGTTATGAGAGTTTTGATACACGGGGGATCACTTCCTGATAAAGATGAGACTTTTAAGCCTTACAGGAAACGATTGGACCAGCTGACCGTGGATCATGGTTGTGTTATGTGGGGCTACCGTGTTATCATACCCGAAAAATTTCAGAACAAAATTTTGCAACTGCTTCATGCTAATCATCTAGGTGCAGTTAAAATGAAGAGTTTTGCTCGAAATTATTTTTGGTGGCCTGCGTTGGATAGAGATATCGAGCAGTGCGCCAACTCCTGTGAGACTTGTTGCCATTTTAGGCCATCCCCACCTAAAGCAGTTTCTGGACCCACTGGATTAGCCGTTTTGGGACGCCTATTCAAGTTGTAACTGACCAGGATTGGAATTTCGAATCCGAACTTTTCCGTTCCTTAGCAGCAATCTCAAGAATCAAACTGGTTCATACAACGGCTTATCACCCGCAGTCCAACGGACTTATAGAGAGGTGGCATAGAACACTCAAGACATCACTCACCTGTAAGCTTTTGGAGAGGCAAGACCGTTGGACGGAACTTCTTCCCGTCGTACTCCTCGGCCTTTGGACAGCCATCAAAAGTGATCATAATGCCTCTCCAGCCGAGCTCGTTTACGGATCTTGGCTGCGACTACCAGGCGACATCCATAGTCAACTGGAACCGACAAGGTGGAACCTCCTGGCACCTACGCTCAACAGTTAGGACGGAGGATGAGATCACTACGGCCTTCTGCCCCGACCTGGCACACCCAACTAACAGTGTTCGTTCACCCAGACCTCAACGGTTGCAGCCACGTATTCTTACGAGATAATAAGGTAAGACCCCCACAAACTGCTCCATACACAGGCCCTTATCTAGTTATCTCCAGGGACCCCAAAACTTTTATCATCAGCAAAAACGGCCGGAACATAATCGTTTCAAGAGGCCAAGTGAAACCTGCCCATATACTCTCGGAAAAGCATACCTTCAAGCATTATGAGAACACCGACAAAAGAAGCGCGTCACCTTCTACCTTCCTCCGGTTCGCACCAGAAGCGGACGTACCGCAAGTGTACCTGAACGATATCGTTGACACTGGGAGGAGAGTGTATGGTGATATCTTTCCCTTTTGTTTTTATTGTTACTACCTACCTCTTTGTCATATCCTTGTCATATGTTTATAATCATTAATTAACTAAGTGTTGTTGCTTAACCTTGTTATACTAGTTCAACACATTTATCTATTATTCAGTTTGTTTTGTGTGATATAAACTTTAACTTCTTAATTATTAATTATAATGGCATGTGTATATAACATATGTTAATTGTCAGTTATATATAATGTGTTATCAGTTACATGTATTGGTTAGACAATGTTTATTGTAAATGTTGAATTTCGATAATTATTAAAACCTTAAGTAAGAAAAGGTGTTAAATTCATTACAATTTAATAATCATCGTTTATTCTTTGAGAAATGGATAAGTACTTGAAACCAGAAAGATTTGAAACAGAACATACTTCTATCAACAGTACTTCGAAATGGATTCATTGGAAAAAAAGATTCAACATCTTTATCACATCTATTAAGGCAGAAGACGGAGAGAAGTTTAATCTACTCTACAAACACGTGAGTCATCTTCTCTTTAAACTAATTAGTGAATGTTCATCATATCAAGATGCCATCACTCTATTAGACTCTCTTTACATTAAACCTAAGAATGAAATCTTTGCAAGGCATAAATTAATGACTCGACAACAACACTCAGATGAATCTGTAGACCAATTCCTTCAAGCGTTACGTATTCTTAGTGCAAATTGTAGTTTTCAAGATGTCAAAGCCAATATTTACCGAGACGAGTACATTCGGGATGCATTCATTAATGGCTTTTCATCGGCAAGCATTAGACAAAGATTATTAGAAAATTTTAATTTAATTTTAGATGACGCCTTTTCAAAGGCCCGTGCTTTTGAGTCTGCCCAGGCCTTTTCAGAATCGTATACATCAAGCCCATCTCAACTTGCATCTACTTCTTCTCAGCGTTCTTCGGATCCACGTAACTTATCTCCATGCGATTGTTCCTCACAATCATTCAACGCTGCAGTAAACTCACAAAAATGCTGTGTTGGTGGTCTTACGAGACATCCTCGTTCTTCTTGTCCCACTCGAGAATCCATTTGCAAAAATTGTAAAAAAATAGGTCATTTCGCCAGGGTATGCAAATCAAAAATCTCAGCTTCCGCTCAAAATCATGATGATGTTTCAGGTAGCTGGGCGATGACTGCTGCTGTCCGTCCTTGTCCGATTTCCTCAGAAATTTCTGCCGCATCGCCTCCTAGCTTAGCGAGATCAATCATTCCGGTAAAAATCGATGGGTTTTCGGCTGATGGCCTGATCGATACTGGAAGTACAGAGAGTTTCATTAGCGACGTTTTTGTTTCCAAACATAGACTCAAGCTCTATCCGACTACCTATGCTGTGTCTATGGCCTCATCCACTATGGCTGTCCCCATTAGGGCCTACTGCAGTGTAGACTTAAAAGCACTAAATAATTCTTACTCCGTCGTAAAACTAAGCGTCCTACAGGGCTGTTGTGCAGATGTCATACTGGGTCACGACATTCTAAGACAGCATTCAAGTTTATTTGTATCTTTTGGGGGCAATAGGCCTGTTCTTAGTGTCAGTAGCCTTGCATGCTCCAAGGCCTTGCATCCTCACTTTTTGAACATTTAGCTCACAACTGTAGCTTACAGACATACCTGCATTCACTTTGCAAGCAATTTGTGGAACTTTACCCATTAGAGTCCAGCCTAAATCTGTTTCCATGGCTAGTAGTCCACATTCTAATATTAGTCTTTTCTCCGTTAGAATTTTCCCAGCAATGTCCGCTCCAATCAGTATTTAAACAGGTTTATTATTGTCGTAGACATTTGATAATTTTACTCCAGCAGCAACCAATTCATCAATCCAAGGCCTTTCCGTTATATGTGTAATATTTTCACAAATAATTGGCTGATCTAAAACATCAAAATTACACCTGTAGTTACCTTCTAAATTTTGTAAATTTATCTTATAAACCATATGTTTATACTGCTCAGTAGTACCGCCGCCAAAGAGAGAATGAACTAATACCTGTTCTCCTGATGCTTGGTAACCCATTTCTGAAACAGTACTTGTTAATATATATGATCGTTGACTGCCTGAATCAATAATAGCTCTTGCCTCACGATCATGTGTCTTACCTCTTATTTTTACAATTAAAGTTTGAAGGAATACTCCCTTAAAATAAATCAATAATTTATCTTCCCCAAAGCGTGACTTCAAACTTTCAATAACTTTGGGATAATTTTCTCCTGTAGGTCAACTATTTCTTTCTAATATCGATGTTGAAGCTATCATGGAAGAGGAAATCGGCGCCGATTATTGCCTAATTACGTCCGCCAAGAGAAATGTCCATGAAAGGATTCATCGCAGTCTAAGATCAAGTTTTTTGACTAAAAGCGGTATCAAGTTTGAAAGTCTTCTCTCCATAAATAGGCATTGGAGTTTTATTGGCTGCTACCAGTGTGAATTCGGTTGGTTTTATCTGTATCTTGGGGTTACGCGGCAATATTGTGATTCACCTATTTCAGTGAGGAAACATATCCTAGATTCTCGGTCTGTTATAAAAAAAAATGCGGCGTTGAGATTGGGTTCCGACGACTGCCGCCTGCTCCGACATCCCATTCAGTTTAAAGGACTTAAGGATTTCCAACCACACAGTTTGACACATTTCCTTGCCTTTAGCCCAAATCATTTGTGATCATCATCTCATACTCACCTCTAGTTGTTAATTCTGTTTCTGGCAAGTCTTCATTACAACTTTCATGATCCAACATAAAATTATGAATTTCTTGGTCAACGTCTTGCAATTCTGAAAACCTTTTCTCAAGTAGAGAGAATATAGATTGTGCTTGCATTTCATTTTCCGGATTTTCGAGCAATTTTATGGCATTGTTTCATAAAGTATGATCTAATTGCAGTTCTTAATTTCTTGGCTTTCTCCATTTCTAATATGTCCTGTCACGGTCGCCAAAAGATGTACTAGCAGCCAAAAAATTCTTAGAAACTATAGCTAAATAAATTGCAAAAAATGTTTAACTGGCGAAATTGAAAAATATAACCAACTCACTCAAACTTTATTCTTTTTATCAATACATAAACATCTGGAAGGTAACCATGGTAACAAACAATATCTTAATTTATATAAATTACGTGTCTAACACCTAAACTACTGAACCGATTTTAATCAAATTTGCATACCGTGTGCAGTTTGATCCAACAAAAAAGATAGGATACCTTATATCTTAATTTATAGTCGCAATATTATTTGTATATTATCTGTAAGTCACAATTATCTGTTAGCTCTATACGATTCTAACATATGGCGGTATAAGGTTATACTATTATATAAAGGACAAGCAATGTTTCGTTTGTGTTCACTAACCGCCAAAAAAACTACTGAACCAATCTCTACCAAATTTTGACTACATCATCTTTATAGGATGGTTTAGCAATAGTAAAATCTAATAATTTTCAACTAATTCTTTATTGAAAAATGAATGATAAGTGGATAACAGTGAAGTTCAAAAATGGCGGCAATTGCCAACTATATGAAAGGTTAAAAGGTACAGTGTTACTTAAAGGTGAACATTGATAATAAAATTTACTTATTTTCAATTAAATTGTTATAAAAACAGCTATATGGAGTGAAATATACCAAATTTAACTACATCATGTTCATAGTTCTAGGTTTAGCAACAATGAAAATTTAAATGTACAATGTTGAGTGTTAGAAACGGGTTTTGCCATACTACCACATACTTTTATGGTTAGAAATTAAAATCCAACCAGATCAAATCAATAAAATTATTTCTGTCGAATGAAAATTATTAAAAATCAAAATGCCGATCCTCAGCTGTTTAATATTGTGTGTAAAAATATGAATTTTGAACCTTTAGTTGTAAGCACTGATAATGCAGTTTCTTAATAGTCTCTGTCCATCTGGATTACCAACTCATATATTAAAATTGAAAATTGGATGTCTAATTATGCTTTATATTATCTTCAAATACCTAATCAATCTAAATTTAACCAAGTTAATAATGGCTGCTATGCGTGAAAATATTATCAAAAATATAATTTTCAATTGTTCACTTTAATACAAGATTTTTATCGATAAACAAAAAATCAATTATTAGTTAAAATTCCTCGACGGGGGATGATGAAGTTATATATAGAAGGACAAGCCATTTCCGTTCGTGATCACTAACCGCGAAAACTATAGAACTATTCTGTACCAAATATATCTACATCATCTTCATAGTTCAAGGAAGGTTTAGCAATAATAAAATTTACATATTTCCTCTTAAATTACTGTTTATAAAGCGATAAATATGTGGTGGGTAGTAAAGCGAGCGCCATTCAAGAGAGGTTACAATAATCCAGTGTTAATTATAGCTAAAAATTGATAATAAAATTACTAAATTATATTAATTTGTTATCCAAAAGGCTATAAATATGTGGTGTGACCTGTGGATTCCAGTGAAATTTAAAAATCGAATATGTGGGAAGCGACAATAGCATTTTAGTAAAACTAATGAACCTATCTGAACCAAATTTTAACTACATCATCTTCATAGTTCTTGAAAGATTTACAATTAGAAAATTTATTATAATAATAACTTATACTATTATATAAAAGGACAAGCCATTTTTCGTTTGTGATCACTAACCGCGAATATTACTGAACAAATCTGTACTAAATATTAACTACATCATTTTCATAATTCTAAGAAGGTTTAGCAATATTAAAATCTACTGATTTTTAATTTATATTTTATTAAAAAAGGTTAATATGTGGACAACAGTGCAGTATGAAAATTGACCGATAGGTGGGTAGTGCCATTCTACACAAGAGGTTAGAAAAGAGCTTGAAATCGATGATAAAATTCACTTATTAAACTATCAAGAAAATTATTAAAAAAAATTAAATATGGTGTGCGATATGTGGATCTCAGTGAAGCTTGAAAATCGACCGATTGTGTATAGAGCCATTCCACAATAGAGTTAACAATGGTAAACTGAACCTATCTGTACCGACATCTAAATAAATAATTTTTATAATTCTAGGAAGGTTTTGCAATGGTAAAATTTAGAATAACTAAAATTTAAATGTACAATTTTGAGAGGCAGGACCGAGGTTTGCCACAATGTCATATACTTTTATAGTTCGAAATCAACATATAACCAGATGAAATCAATAAAGTTATTTCTGCCGAATACAAATTATTACTAACTCAAAATGTAGATCCTTTTCTTTTTTATATCGTGTGTAAAAATATGATTCACGGGCCTTTTGTCGTAAGCACTGATAATGCAGTTTATTTCCCGCAAGAGTTTCTTAATAGTCTTTATCCATCTTGATTATCAATTCATACATTAAAGTTAAAAATTTTATGCCTAATGGTGCTTATATGTAATCTTCAACCACCTGATCAGTGCAATTATAACTAGATTAATAATTACTGCTAAAAAATCATTGAAGAAATAATGCTCAACCACATGCTAAAATACAAGAATCTTATCGATAAACAAATAAAACTTTAATTTTTAGTTGAAATTATCTTTAGTTATGAGGGCGGGCGAAGCCGCGACGGGAATGCTAGTATAATATTAAATTGTCAATTCACTTAAAAATCTTCTCTGATTCTGCACACTAGTATTCTAATAAAATAATCTCAATAAAAGTGGCAATTAATTAGTCAAGAATGATAAGTTTTAATGTAAACCAGAAGTTCTCGACAAAAACTACGTGTTCAAAACTTAACATAAAACAAAAACACAAGGCGGAACTCTTTTGGAATGTAGGGTCGAGCTGTCGAAGTTGAAGTCTCGCAAAGAAGCTTTATATTTCTACCGGGGACTATGATAAATTTTAGTTCTAGCCTGGTATTCTTCTTGAGGTCTTTTTTGAATGATTGAATTTGTTCGATTCGGGATAGTGTGTCAGCTACCATCCGATACATTTTTGGATCCGGGACTATATCTCATATCTGTGGTAAGCTGACTTATGAAATTTAAATGCCTGATTCGACGAGAAGAGGCTGTCTCAGATCTTTGTTGGAAAGCATGTATTAAGGACTTATAGGAGAGGTCGAAAATTATTTATTGCTTCATAAATCGCGAGGAGTTCCCAGTCGTAGTAGCATAATTTCTTGGTGTATTTGACAGAGCAGAGAAAAAAAATCCAAGGGGTTGCCATTTACTGTTCTTTTGCTGTTGCAGGGCACCACCAATACCTTTGTCGGAAGCATCACAGGTTAAAGAGACTTCCCCTGAAATTCCAGGTTGGGAGAGCCTAACAGCTTCAACGAAACTCTGCATTGTTCAAAAACTCGTAGTGTCTCTTCCGTCCACGAATGGGAGTTTTATCTCTCCGTTTGCAGTTGTGAGTTGATTCAAGGGTTTTTCTGTTTCGGTGGTGGTAGGCATCTTCTGTAAAAGTTTATCTTACCTAGAAACCTGCGAAGTTCACTGCTCTTGCTGGGTTTCGGGTATTCCTGAATCATTTGAACTTTTGCAGGAAGAGGCTGTATACCAGTCGCGTCCACCATGTAGCCGAGAAAGTCGACCTAAGGCTCTCCAAAAACACATTTGCTTACGTTGAGGGAAAGATCACATTCATTGTGCCTCTTAAAAATTTCTTTGAGATGATGTTCATGTTCCCCCTGCGATTTTGAAGCTACTAAATCATCCAGGTATAGAAAAACGTATGGCAGATATCGCAACATGTTATCTACGAAACACTGGAAAGTTTGTGCTGCGTTTTTCAGACTGAATGGCATCCTGAGAAATTTAAAGAGGCCGAAAGGCGTAATCATAGCCGTCTTTCCAATATCTTCATCAGCAACGGCGATATGGTGGTATGCACGTACAATATCTAGAGTCAAGAATACCTTGGCGCCATCTAACTGGGTGGTGAAATTCATTATGTTTGGCACTGCGTACCTATCAGGTACCGTTTTAGCATTCAATGCGCGATGATCTCTGCTGACTCTAATATTTCCGTATTTTTTCGGAACTGCATGGAGAGTACTTGACCAGGCAGTGCTTGATGGTCTGCAAATACTTTCCTCAATCATAGTTTAGAACTCCTGCTTCACCGCTGCATACCTTTCAGGTGGAAGTCTCCTTGCCTTGCAGGTAACTGGATTTCCTTTAATTTCGATGTGGTGCTTGATGACACTTCGAGCGGGTCCACGGATCGGTGATGGTCGAGTAATCTTGGGAAATTCCCTCAAGAGTTGAGCGTAATGACAATTCTGGGGTACAGTCATTACGGTCGGTGTAGTAACCGTAGACACTGTTCCAATAAATGATAATCCGGATTGCCGGTAGGTCAACTGTTTCTTTCTAATATCGATGTTGATGCTATCATGGAAGAGGAAATCGGCGCCGATTATTGCCCTAATTACGTCCGCCAAGAGAAATGTCCATGAAAGGATTCATCGCAGTCTAAGATCAAGTTTTTTTACTAAAAGCGGTATCAAGTTTGAGAGTCTTCTCTCCATAAATAGGTATTGGAGTTTTATTGGCTGCTACCAGTGTGAATTCGTTTGGTTTTATCTGTATCTTGGGGTTACGCGGCAATATTGTGATTGAAGCACCTATTTCAGTGAGGAAACATATCCTAGATTCTCGGTCTGTTATAAAAAAAAAGGCGGCGTTGAGATTGGGTTCCGACGACTGCCGCCTGCTCCGACATCCCATTCAGTTTAATGGACTTAAGGATTTCCAACCACACAGTTTGACACATTTCCTTGCCTTTAGCCCAAATCATTTGTGATAGAAACATATTTTACAATCTTCAGGACTAGATATATTTATGAATGTAGATCGAGTGCTGTTTCGCTCTTGTGATCTAAACCGTATTCGAAGCTCGGCCACTTCGTCTCGGAGCCTAGATGATATTGAGGTTTTAGCCACAATGGCAGACAGGATTATGGAAGTTGAGACGCCAGCAGAAATAAATGCCGCTATTAGAGTGTCACCTATATCAACTAGCGATACTGTTCTTGAGAAACTGCGGAGCTATCGAGACGAAGTGGCCGAGCTTCGAATACGGTTTAGATCACAAAAGCGAAACAGCACTCGATCTACATTCATAAATATATCTAGTCCTGAGGATTGTAAAATATGTTTCTATCACAAATGATTTGGGCTAAAGGCAAGGAAATGTGTCAAACTGTGTGGTTGGAAATCCTTAAGTCCATTAAACTGAATGGGATGTCGGAGCAGGCGGCAGTCGTCGGAACCCAATCTCAACGCCGCCTTTTTTTTTATAACAGACCGAGAATCTAGGATATGTTTCCTCACTGAAATAGGTGAATCACAATATTGCCGCGTAACCCCAAGATACAGATAAAACCAACCGAATTCACACTGGTAGCAGCCAATAAAACTCCAATGCCTATTTATGGAGAGAAGACTCTCAAACTTGATACCGCTTTTAGTCAAAAAACTTGATCTTAGACTGCGATGAATCCTTTCATGGACATTTCTCTTGGCGGACGTAATTAGGGCAATAATCGGCGCCGATTTCCTCTTCCATGATAGCTTCAACATCGATATTAGAAAGAAATAGTTGACCTACAGGAGAAAATTATCCCAAAGTTATTGAAAGTTTGAAGTCACGCTTTGGGGAAGATAAATTATTGATTCTGGTTTATATCCGAGAACTAATTGCGCTGGTAGTTAAAAAATCAGTGAGCAGAGTAAGTATGAATTTAGCAAATTTGTATGATAGGTTAGAAGGGCAGTTGCGGTCATTAGAGACGCTAGGAGTTACATCAGATAAGTTCGAGTGTATGTTATTTCCACTCGTGGAGTCATGCTTACCTGAAGAATTATTGAGAGTTTGGCAAAGAAAAAATTCTTTGACTGATGAGGGTACTGGTATCAAAGATGGTAATTTGATGGGTTTGTTGGAATTTATCAAATCCGAAGTAGAATCTGAAGAAAAGATAACCATACCAATGTCTGGTTTTGGTTCTAATGTCACTAAAAATAAAATAGCTGTTTTTCAGAGATACAAAAGGACCACCTCTCCGAAAGGCAACATGGTGCAACTGACTTATTGGTAAATGAAGATTGTTCAATTAAAACTAATAAGAAGATTTTTGGTAAGAATAAATGTTTATTTTGTGACAGTAAAAATCACATGTCTTCAGATTGTTTTAAGGCTAGAGATATGTCGTTAGAAGATAAGTTGGCAATCATAAAAGATAACAATTGTTGTTATGTGTGTTTTAGACCTAACCATAAAGCAAAATTTTGTAGGTTAAGGCCAAAATGTATAGTTTGTAAAAGGGGCCACTTTCCTATTATGTGTTCAGAACTTCATAAGAAAAATGGCTCTGATAAAACGACTATTACGTCTTTACCTGAAAGTGAAAAAATATTCGAAACTGATAAAACCTTAGCTAGTTAAGCTAGCTGTTAGCTTAATTTTAAGGGAGTATTCCTTCAAACTTTAATTGTAAAAATAAGAGGTAAGACACATGATCGTGAGGCAAGAGCTATTATTGATTCAGGCAGTCAACGATCATACATATTAACAAGTACTGTTTCAGAAATGGGTTACCAAGCATCCGGAGAAGAGGTATTAGTTCATTCTCTCTTTGGCGGCGGTACTGCTGAGCAGTATAAACATATGGTTTATAAGATAAATTTACAAAATTCAGAAGGTAACTACAGGTGTAATTTTGATGTTTTAGATCAGCCAATTATTTGTGAAAATATTACACATATAACGGAAAGGCCTTGGATTGATGAATTGATTGCTGCTGGAGTAAAATTATCAAATGTCTACGACAATAATAAACCTGTTGAAATACTGATTGGAGCGGACATTGCTGGGAAAATTCTAACGGAGAAAAGACTAATATTAGAATGTGGACTACTAGCCATGGAAACAGATTTAGGCTGGACTCTAATGGGTAAAGTTCCACAAATTGCTTGCAAAGTGAATGCAGGTATGTCTGTAAAGAGTAAAGTTTATCTTGCCAGTAATTATACATTGTCATTGAAACGATTGGAATTTACAGTTAAAATCTTATATCTGAAGGTTATTATGACGATTATGATAAAGTATTTAAAGATTGGTTGGTGCAAGGAATCATTGAAGATGTCAGTGATTCCAGTGATCCTTACAGTGGCCATTTCTTACCCCATAGGAGGCACGTTATTAAAATTGGCAGTACAACTCCAGTAAGACCAGTTTTCGATGCTTCAGGCAAAGAGAAACATATGCCCTCTTTAAATGACTGTCTAGATAAGGGACCAAATTTAGTTGAATTAATCCCAGAAATTTTACTTCGTTTCAGAATAAATGAGTGTCATATCAGATATTAAGCAAGCTTTCCTTCAGATTAGTATTTGTCTACAAGACCGCCAGTTTCTGAAATTTATTTGGAAAGATAAAAATGGAAAAATTATAGTTTTCCAACATTGCAGAGTCGTGTTTGGTGTGACAACTAGCCCTTTCTTACTTACAGCTGTTATTAGACACCACCTTCAGTCATTGGTAGATAGCTATAGTGAGTACATATCTGTTGCTAATAAATTAATGAAAAGTATTTATGTTGATATCTGTGTGACGAGTGTGTCAAAAGCAGAACTAGACACCTTTGTAGTTGGGGCAACTGCGGTAATGAAACAAGTAAATTTTGATTTACGAGGATGGGTATATAGTTCTGGTGATTCCGAAAATCCAAAGCTAGCAAATGTGTTAGGACTAGTTTGGAATTCAGACAGTGACATGATTCATCTGTGTGAAAATTTCTTGAAAAGGCCAGAGGACGAAGTAATTACCAAGCGAGTAATTTTGAAAGTTGTAAACCGGATTTATGATCCAATAGGGTTTACATGTCCAGTTTCTTTAGAGCCCAAACTATTTTTACAATTATGTTTTGAACGCAAGTATGGATAGGATCAAGAGGTAGATTCAGATATTGAGAAACGTTTTATGAGTTGGGCACACGCATTACCTATACTAGCAAAAATTCAAATTCCTAAATTCAGTATGTAATAGAAACTTTAGTGGTGCAATAAATGCAATGAATTTAGTGAATAATTCTAAGTTATTTCGTTACAGTTCATTTAAAAGAAGCAAGTGGAAATACAGGCCGGTTTCATCCCCCTGGTAGGGTGGATGGTGGGAGGCTCCAGACTGGCTCAAAAGGGGTCCCTGTGAATGGCCATCCACACTACCTCAGTTCGATGAAGATATTATCATTGAAGAAAGGAGGAAAACTTTATTCACATAGCTTCAAGCATGACATGCATGAGGGAATGTTGAAAAAAGAGCTAACTACACCAGACCTAGAAAAGTTAAATAAGTTTGACCTGAAAAGCAGATTAGCGTATCGCCTGAAATTGAAGGAATATCTTCGTGGAAGATTTCGTTCAAAGTATCTTGGTCAACTGAAGCATAGAATCAAAGAATACAAGAAAAGGAAATAGTTTTGGTTAGCAGATTCTCCTATTAAGTACTGGGGAGATCAACGGCTTCAACAAGAAGAGGGAAACTTAAAAAAGTTGTGAGTGGAGTGAAAAGTGTTAAGCTGTCAATAACTTCTCCAGCTTAAGGTGGGAGGATGTGCTGAATCAGAGATTTTTAATTGAATTGACAATTTAATATTATATATTGTTTGTTACCATGGTTACCATGGTTACCTTCCAGATGTTTATGTATTGATAAAAAGAACAAAGTTTGAGTGAATTGGTTATATTTTTCAATTTCGCCATGTAAAAATTATATCAATATGGCATTGACCTCATTGTAACCTTTCAGTGTAACACAACAGCTATGGCGGAATATACATGTATCAACTATTAACTCAGTGTTTTTTATCCAAGTAATCCCTAAATATTTCTACAGGTTATGGGCCCAGTTAATCTCAAAA
>RCWM02001348.1:0-42554 GCA_003667255.2 Euschistus heros | reverse complement strand
TTATAACGTTACATACTTATGTAGTTATTGATACATTATCTTATGTACATATTTTCATATTTATTTTGTATGGTTATATTTTGTAAAGTTACATTTTATATTGTCATAAATAGGATTATATGTTGTATTTTAAGTATTTAAAAAAAAACAACTGTAATTTTATAATTCACGTGGGATAGACCGTTTTAACATGTTGATTTTTATATTTTTTTAAAAATTACCTTTACAGGTTTTTTTTTTTTTGTGCTATATTTATTTTGTTATTGAATGTCAAATGTCATTTAGATTGATTTAAATATGCTGTGTGTGCAGCAACCCATTTGAAATGGGCAGCACCAATTAATAAAGTTTTTCTATCTCTCGCATAGATATTCGTGAATTATCATTAAAGCATTATTGTTAAAATATATGTTTCCTTTATAGCTATTATAAATATATTTTTATGAAAACAAATTGTTTACTATTTCCTTAAAGCTCTATACTGTATTAAAAATAATTTTATCAATATTAAAAGATGTAAATGAACTTGATGTGTGCTTAAACTAGTACATTTGATGTTAATGATTGATATAATTTTTATCTTTTGTTTAACATGTAAAATAATACTGCCATTCCTGAAATTATATCTCTGTATTTTTTTCAAATAAGTTACATTCACCTGAATGTTTGTCTGATAGAATCGTTACTTTTATTCTTGATAGAAAAATATAAGATTTTATATGAAATTCAAAAAAACTATTGTTCTAAAGGACAAAAAAGAAAAATAAATAAATAGATTCCAAGCATCTCCTGAAAGTTTATTGAAATTCCAAGACAGGCAAAGTATTGAGAAGGATAATTTGGTCGAGGGAGCTGAGAGAGAGGAACGGACTGTGGAGATGGCAGATAAGATATGACAGCCGGGAGCCCCCCTGGGAGGGGGACAGGGGGCGGGGGAGGGGGGAAGGGGAGTGTGACATGAAAGAAAACTGCGAGGTCCAAGGAGAGGGAGAGGATGAAAGCGAACCAAAAGAGAACTCGCCGGCTGTCCACTCAGATTTGATTATGTGAGATTTCATATCCTCCGCTCCGCAGGCCAAGGACCAACTTTTCCGCTTAGTACTACCTTCACTCGCTCATCTCCCATCATCTTTATCATCATCGGCATCAGTGAGGGTCCTATCTGCTATAGTGTACTTCTGGGTCCGATTCGATGAGGGTGTTACTCGTTAGAAATGAATTAGCGGTTCGACTAATGGCCCATACATTAGTAGTCTTAGTTACGTTACTAAGATCTAAATATAAATGCTGGAAAGTAATATAGGTTATGTCTCAATTATTTAGGATTATATAGGATTCTGGAACCAAATTTTAATATTGGCATCTTGAAATACTAAGCGTATCGAAAAAAACGCATTTTTTAAAACTATTTGTTGAATTTACAGCTGTATACATTTTATACAAGTAAATTTGCGAAAAATGATTACAATGGCATGTCAATGATGGATAGATAGACAGATAGATAGAAATTTTATTTGAGTGGTTTAGGTGCAAAGGGGTACAAGTAACAAAACCTCATTGTAGAGTAAAAGCCAATCAACGTATCCGTTTTCCACAAACACTTTCAGGATTTTCGGTAAGTAGTTAGTTTGGGGCTTCCCTATACAAATAGAAACTAGCTTGGCTATAAATTACAATTTATGTACATATCATTTCAAAAAATAAAATAAAATTCACTAACACATTTCGGTTTTCAAAACATAAATAACAGATTAAAGAATAAACAATTACTGGTGATACGAAACAATAAAAAATAAAAAAATATTACTTTAAACATAAACTGAAAACAAACACTTAATAGAAAATGGTCTATGACAAACTATTTAGTACTTTCTTAACTCCCATCATGTACAAATTATGTAATTTATTTACACTGTCGATATTGAGAATAGCTTGGGTACTTTGGCTATCAGAAGATTCTGAGAAGAAGTGTTGAAGAAATTGTTGTCTATATCCATTGTGTGCTGGGCAGTGAAGGAGAATGTGATGTAGACTATTGTAGATAAATTGATTGCATGATATACAGGTTTTTTGTGACTTGAACTAAAAAGTTGTGTTTTTCCATAGATTCTGATATGTTTTGAATTAGCAACTCTTAATTGGCTGACACATTTTAATTTATTTATATGAACTTTGAATGTAAGCTACGTTCGGGGTCGGGAGTATTGTGACTGCATAGAATTCTATGTAAAGGGTTGTTAGTTGAATTTAGAGTTCTTTGAATGTCAGCTGAGAAATATTGGTTATGTGTTTTTTCCAGTATGTCGTCTTTGTATCGAAGAAGTCCGTTTGTATGGTGAACAGAAAGCTCTTCGACAAAGGCATTTAGCTCGGCTATTGCTCTAAATTGGGACACCCAGTTAAAGTCTATGTCAGGCTTATCCTTGTCTAATGATTTAAGTCTGTTAAAGCAAAGTTTTGGGAGTCGCTCTTCTTGCATAAACTCGAGCTTGGTCAAAAGATTTGTTATATTTTTTATCACTTTGATGTTTAATGGTTCTCTTCCTATTATGAGACGGACTATATAGTTTGGGGTATGCCTAGGCCAACCAAATAGGTGCTTTAATAATTTTAGTTGGACCATGTCAATGACTTGTAAAGAACTAGTCACTAGTAGCACATCAATAGTTCTACATTAGAAGGTCTCTAATTTCTTAGAGAGCTTTTTTCGATAAGGGGGGCACACAGATCATTAAATAAACATGAGTTGATCATTCAACACTTTAATAGCGGAAAATCTTCAAATAAATTAGCCAAAAGTATTTTAAAAAGCTTTCAACTGTCCTGCATATAGTGGAGAGATCTACGAAGGAAAAGCACATTGCCATAAAAGGGTTAGAGCACTATAAACATTTCAATGAGACTTAGATGGTCACGGAAATTAAAAGCAATCCACGTTTGAGTGCACCCAACTAGCCACGAAACTACCTAAACGCTTAGGTAAGCCAGTAAGTGCAAAAATAGAGCCGTGTGTTCTAATAAAAAATAATTTTTTTGGACGAGTAGCTCGGATAAAATATTTCATCAGAAAAAAAAAAATCAAGCAGTTAGGATGCAATTTCTAAACGAATATCTACTGAAGGACCCTGAGTTTTCGTCAACCCTAATATTTGCAGATGAAAGTAAATTTAATATTTTTAGGTCCGTTGGCCGTTCTTGTATGTGAAGGAAACAGGAGAAGAGCAAGTGAAAAAAAAAAAATTACAACTGTGAAACATTGAGGTAGGAGTGTTATAGTGTGGGGTGTGATTGATCTTCATTTTATAGATGGAATAGTTAACAAGCATGTTTACCAAGACTTTACAAGAGAAATATTGAAACAAAGTGTGGAAAAGATGTGGCTCAAGATAAGTTTTCTTTTTACCAGGAATATGACACCAGACTCTCAACTATGTTAGTTAAGGAATAGCTACTTTAAAAATTTCCCAATGTATTTTAAACTCCTGTACAGACAACAAAAATGAATGTGGCATCACCTCTAGGGAAAATTAGAGGTAGAAATTAGAAAACATGTGATTTCCAGAAAAGAAGAGTTTAAAAAATATCTGCTTGAAGAATGAACAAGATAAGCCCGGTATCCATAAAAAAAAATGGTCTACTCCATTCCCAACAGACTAAAAGAAGTGGTAGAAAGTGAACACTTGCCTTCAAGGAGTTGAACTAAATTAATACAATTCAAAAATTAGTGAGAAGTGAAGTGAAATTAATGAAAAAATTATTGTTAATATTTTGTTTTTTTAATAAAGTTAAATATTTTAATTTATTTTCGTACTTTAAAATTGTATTCAAATAGATATAATGACAGAGGTCGATGAATTTCTGGTATTGTTTCCTGCAGCCATTTTAGTTTTTCTGCATTCTTTCTTTCTCTCTACAGGGTGTATCAGTTTCACTGTGAGCCACTGTATAGTTTGATTAGTCACCCACAACTATTTTTGATTGAAAATATTTCGTATTTCGGTGCAATATGACGTTTAGTAAGTCAAAGGTTACGAAGTTAAGAAATACATTAAGTTGTGAAGTGGAAAAGCACCACGTTCCGCTCGAACTACCCCCGAGCTCTGAAACGAAATTGCAAGTTGTGTGCAAGTGTGGAATTGAGATGTTAGGGCAATGAATAGATAATGGAGGGCGTAATTGCGAACCTCCTCAGCCAGCGGAGCCACCCCTCAATTTACATCTTAGTAGGACCCCCCTTCCCCCCCTCCTTCCTCCCCTCCCCCCTCTCACAATAGTCTCGCCTCTTGGCATAATATTTCTCTAATGGCAGCTAAGGCTACACATATGACAAATGTTAGGAAAATACCCACTTCCCCAGGCAATTATTACTCTTCCGGCAAATAGTGCTTTTGACAATTTTATACAGAATTCGTATTCAAATTAGAATGGTATGATGAAAACTTATGTACTCACATCTAATATCCCATTATTGAAGCATCATTCAATATTTTATATCAATTTTTTGTATGACATTTCAATTAGGTTTGTTTTTACTAATGTAATATTTATTGGAGCTTTGAAAGTTTAAACTATTAAATTGAATATTTTTGGATTGCTTTTTCCATATATTGTTTTTCAAATCCTTCAAATTTAAATTAATTAATTAATTCCAGTTTCGAAAAAGGACAACAATGGTGGACTATCTTGCGACCGTTAAAAATCGTTAAATCCTGGCAGATCTCAAATATTGTCCTTAAGTGTCCTGTATATAGG
This sequence comes from Euschistus heros, assembly GCA_003667255.2. NCBI lineage: Eukaryota > Metazoa > Arthropoda > Insecta > Hemiptera > Pentatomidae > Euschistus > Euschistus heros. The sequence goes on along the minus strand of RCWM02001348.1, from coordinate 37,802 downwards.
ATTAAACGGAAAAAAGAGGGAGTGTCCTTTTAAAAAGTAATAAAATTTAAAAGATTTTCAAAAATTTTAATAATTTAAAAATTACTAATTATTAATAAAAAGCTAGGATCATAAAAATAATTCAAATAATAATACAACGCGGCTTGATAAAAAATTAAATATATATTTAAAAAGACAATTACTTGATGCAATCATTCGCAAACTTTTTAGATCCTTTTAAATTTAGAAAACAGTCATTAAATGATGGTTTAAAAATAATTAAAACAACTATTTATCGGAGTATAATTTATAACCGCAGTTCTCGTAGTTATTTTTTTATATTAGCGGTTACGTCATAGAATATGGTAATCCTCCCCATTACAATGTTAATGAATTAAAAGAAATCGGAATGTATTTTTTGTAAATTATCTTCTTTAGATATTTTAGAACAGCAATATCCATACGAATGTATCCATTAGCAGTATCGAGCAAAGTAAAGAATATAATTACATTAACTAGTAATGGTCATTTTTAGAGACATAAGGTCAAACATGATCACTACTAGGATATAGTATTTAAAATCCAAAATAACATACTCAAATGAAGAAAATTCCATTTTAATTTTTTTTTGGGAGGAAGACCGTTTGTAACACCAAAGAAAATTGAAACGGATAGTGGTGACCACAACTCATATGTTGTAGTTTATAAATCGGTTATGGTCAGTTTAAATTTATTTAAAATCCTTACTTTTGAAAACGATTTTACTTCCAAGACTGATATAAGGGATTTTCCTTATTTAGTTTCCTTATTTTAATGAAATTTTGTCTGCTTTCTTCTGTTTTATGTGACTGCCAATTTTGCCATGCTTGTTTTCTTGTTTCAATGTAAATGTCACATTCCTGTGTCCACCAGATATATTTTTTATTTTTATTTGAGGTGCTATCCGTTCAGCTGTATTTAGTAGGTTAACCCTATATTGTTTGCAGATGTAAATATCAATAAATAAGTAACAAAAAATCTATTGATCGAAACTGTAGATTTTCTTTTGATAGCATTTTATATTCTACAACTAAAACTATGTAGGTCCGACCACCACGTGTGGAGATAGGTGTGGCAGATGGCACAGAGGGAAGAAAAGTGTGGTAACCTGTTGGAGCGGCGTGAGGTCCAGCGGCCGATCTATCATGGAGCCGCAGCCACAATAAAACATATAGAGCAGAAAACTCGCCTCTATCTCATCCTCAGCATCCTCACTTTCGTCACCTTCTCCTTCTTTGTTCCTTTAAAAAGTTTTAGGAATCAGGAGCATACTAGATTCAAAGGTATCTACGTTAGATAGCCGCACCTTCCACTAATTATTTGATTTTAGAAAAATACTTAAGTTCATCTATATCTATGAATCGCTAAATTTTTGTGGAAGAAAATATTTAGCTAGTTGCTTTATTTTAAAACAGCTTTATTTTTTAAGATAATGAAAAGTAACTAACTAAATAATTTTATCTTGATAAGCATATAGAATTCTTATACAATAAATTACTAAGACTGCTTTATCATACATCATAAATTACTAAATTAGGGTAAACTAAACAGTTATTGACACCTTTAAGGAAATATTTGGAAATATTCATACTACAATTATAGAAATAATAGTTTATTAAAGTTGAAATTTGCAGTATTTTTTCCTTAATTACTATACTTTAAGCAAGGCAGGAAAGTTTACACCAAACATTATTCCTAAAATGTATTTTACAAGATAGTGACATAAAATAAGGTAAAATCAGTTATTGACACCCTATGGGTATCATTTAAATTAAAGACAGAACTGAAAGTACTTTTACACAGTCGAGTTGTAGGATTTAAAAGGAATTTTATGATTTTTTTTTTCTAATTTTTAAGATAGGTGTCAATAACTCTCTGGTTTACCCTACTCGAGTAGTTATGAAACTGCTAAAATAAAACATAGTGGTTAAAGAAAAACTGAGGATTGTCCGTATTCGCCTTACACAATGGCTATCTTATAATGAGAGAATTCTCACCGACTTAATAAACTAGAATATTGACATGATACCTGCACCAATTTATTTTTTTTTTAATTGCACACTTAACGAAAAATACAGCCACTCCTTAAATTTTGGTATAGATTAATTAAATTTAAAAAAAATTATTAGATCTTCGAGAAAACTACCTTTATTGATATTTTACACAAAATATGACGGCAGGTTTTAATTCAGCATTCAAAAGAACCATTAAATACGAAATTGCATCTAAATATGAAAATATAAAATCTTAAACTTCAAAATTTGCCGGATCAATTGGTAAGCAATTTTCCTATAAACTGACAAAAACTTCAGGTTAGACAGTTAAATGTGTCAATTTCGTATTCTTATCCAAGGTATAGGGTGGAGATGCTCTTGAAAAGACTTTGGTTTCAACTTCCGTTGGATTTTCCGACTAAATAGGTTTTTGTTCATCGAATTTTGAATTTATATACATCAAAAGCTAAGGCTATCCAGTGGTTTCAATTAAGTTAAATTGCGTAACAAAGTAATGGCGGTTTTTCAGAAACGTTATAAATAATCAGTTAAAACATTTCATCCGTCTTAAAGACGTAGAAAAAGTAATATTTTTGTTGTTATTGAATAAGCGATTTTCAATGTTTTTGAGAATACTGAATTAGAAGCTGACGTTTTTTTTTTTGTGTTTGTGAAAAACATATAAAGGTATTTTGCTCAAAGATCTAATAATTTTTTTTAGAATTTAAGAAGTCTAAACAAAAATCAATGAAGTGGCTGTATTTTTTTGTTAATTGTGAACTCAAAATTAAAATATTTGGTGCAAGAATCATGTCGACATTATTTTAAAACTTTATATATAAAAGTAATTAGTTTAATGCTATTTAATATTTTTCTCGACTTCTAGGGCTAATTTGTCGGGACAGCAAAATACCTGTCAAATATTTTTTGACTAGAAACCTCAAAAAAAAAAAAATTGCCTTCGTGATCCATGAGAGACTGAGAATGTCCTCCCCTTGCTAGTACTTCTTCCTAGGAATCCAGGAGTCGCTCACACACTCTAAAGTAAATGCCTTTCACCCCTGTTTACTCTTTACACATCTCCCCTGTTGTCGAGTATGCATTTCTGTTTTGGTATAATCTGGTCCGGGCTCTTTCTTAGATCGATTCAATTTGTATTTTCATCTAAGGTTCGGCTCTGCTTTACAATGCAAATTCTCTTCTATCAGCATCGACCTCCTACCTTGTGCCCTTCCTCTCCAGTCCCTGATCTCAGCTTATTTTTATGTACTTTCTCTGAAAGTTAAAATAATAAATTTAAATTAGAAAGGCTGTATGGTAACGAAGCGAAGTCTAGCAAGCCTATTTTATATATTTTTTAAATAAAGAAAAATTATGATTGATAACATTTTTAATGAATTTTACAGTGCCACCCTCAAAAGCGATGATTATTATAAATAGTAATGAATCACACACTCCGTACAGTAAAAAATAATTAAGGAATTATCTAACTACACAAAATATAAAATGAATAAAAGTTAAAAAAAAAATATCAATAAAAATTAAATAAAATGATAGTATAAACTTATATATATTATCATAAAGCCTGGGGAATCCCAGCACTAATCTCTAAAATGCAGCAATGGTGTTCAAATCCATTAGAAGTAGTATAATCCAGCTATTTAATTATTAATAAGCTTTCTGGAAATGGCGTAGATTGTTCAAATTAATTATAAGAACTTTAAAATAATTTTCTTAAAAATAAATATTAATTCTTGTTCAAAAAATATATTCTGTGACCAATTACAGAAAATTTTGATTGATCATTATTATTATTTTTGATCATTAAAATCTATTTTTCAGTAAATAATATAAATAATAAGTATTTAGGTAAGTAAATAATAAGTATTTAGGTCCAAAAAGTTTTATGAAAAATTAAATCTAAATTTGCCAGCACCAGTATTTGCAAGAACGGTATAGAGAAGAGAGTCTTTCACTCCTTATATGATGTTTTAGATAAGTTTTAAGTATCGCTGATAACATATAGTAAACATATGTGTTTATCACGAAACAAAATTAATAAATCATGGAAATATATACATAAAGTTCTACAATATGTTTTGATTTTTATTAGGGTGCCACAGCTATTGCTTCTAAATGTGAAAAATGGCATTTTTGACAAAAAAATAATAAAAAAAACATTAACGTCCTTAATAACCTACATACCTACTACTCCCTTTTTTGTTTTAATTAAATTTTTACATTTAAAAGAAAATATATTTAAATATATGAAATAAATTAAACTGATATTAAATTCAAAATTAGAATTTTTTTTGTTACATTTGTATTTTTTTACATGGATATGTCTTTCGGCTGGAGGTCATTAGTTGTTTGTTTTTTGTAACGGTTTTTCACCCTCAAAATGTGTAACTTTTTATCAAACTCATAAATGCAACTTTTAACAGTTTCCTGATTAGAAAATTATTTAAAAATACTTTTTGTTGCATCTATAATATTTGACATTTCCCTTCTCCGAAGCAGTAAATGTAAAAGCAGTAGATAGTAGTTAGACATATCCATATTCTACTGTTTTTCCCAGTCAAGAAGAAATTCATTTTTTTTTTTTTTTTTTTTTTTTTATTTATTTATTATAACAAACATTTTTGAACAGGGCAATTGGCAGCAACAATTTAAAAATTTCGGTATCCACATTTTTTTTTCATTATTTCCAGTATTTAATTTAATGTAAGCATCTGAAGAAAAAAAAAATGAAGATGACGGGCCTGTACCATAGACGCAAGAGAATTCGAATATGAAACAAGAACTGGAGACAACATTACAAGTGGCAATGGTTATTATATTAGGACATCTATTGTTAATAAACATCAATTAGTGAACTAAACTGAGAGGAGCTGGAAGCAGAGCTAAGTGGGCCGGGGAAGAGATGCCGCTGAGGACAGCCGAGATAATCAGCTAATACCCCCCCTTGCCACTGCCCCCTCCCCACCCCCCCCTTCCTACACTGTCACTCTTACATATAAACTACAATTTCTAATAGGCTTGCTCTATCAGCCTTCTTCATTAGTTAAGTAACTAGTGTATCTTCAACTATGTCTAACATTGGATACAGGCACGCTTACCTATAGAAATATAAATAAACTAGCATACACCCAAATCCAGATATAAATCTTTTATAATCTATATTACGAATTATGATATACTGCCATGAGAATAATTCTCTTGTAATTAATCGGAAGGTTCAAACGTTTGCCTAGTAAATGCTCAAGAATTGAAAATGACGGGCAGTTTTCTGTCGGTTTAGTCTGTTATGTTTAGTAAAAAATAAATTTATTATGTGTAGATGCTGTCCAACAAACTATACAACTATGGATTTCTCGTATGTATTAAAAGACGGAACAAATCTAAGCTGTAAATCATTTTATTTGTTCGATAGTTTAAATGATTTAAACTAAGTGAGGCCTGGCTGGATTTATTATGCAAATCAGTTTTTTTTTTTCATTTGCTCGGAATAAAGCATGTGCCTGAAATTTTATCCTTACTAGTAAAAGGAATAAGTGTTGCCATCCATTAAATTATATATTTAAATTAGTTTTGGATATCAATTAAAACTTAATTAAGAAATTAATTAAATTGATTGTTGAATTACGTTTAATTTTAATTGAATGAATCCTAATTCGGTACCTGATGTAATATAACGCTTGATCATTAACTGGGATTTAATTATAATAAAATTACATGAACTTCATTTATCAAACAACTCTCAAATTTGATTTAATCAATTTACACAATATGCTCACCCGATTTTTAATAAAATATTTAATTATTTATAAAGATTGAAACGAATCAATAATTGAAGAAAATATTTGCTGAATAGCAGATAGTACACGAATAGAATCGATTTTCTTTTGTAATAGTTGGACCCCCAGCCCGCAGAGAACAACACGAAGACAAAGTGAGATAGATCTCGAGGGAAGAAGCTGTTAGTCAAGCTTAGAGCCGTTAAGAAGAGAAATGACCAGAGGAAATGAGAGAGTGTATAGGAAAGTGATAAAGATTGAAGGTGGCTACGAAGAAATAGGAAAATCACTGCGCCTAGCCAAACACATTCCAAAACTTTGGACCAAGTCCAATCCTAGATATCCTACAATGAAAAACACATTTCATTGAAGACTATAACTAGTAAAAATAAATAATTTTTCAAAAAATTAATATTCGGAAATTACATTTGTGGAATATTCTTAACATTATAAAATATCTTAAGATTGATAGAAGTAAGAGGAAATATTTCTAATTAAATTTCTAAGAACAGTAACAAACGCCTATAACTATGTCTACAACAAAGTTTTACGTAATGACTTTAATATTCCTTTTGCCATTAAAGTAACCACACACCACTAAAATTTTCAAAATATTTCAAATCATTCAAATCTACTGGTCTAATGAGTATCCACTTCTACACATCCCTGTAATCCTCCTATCAGCTTAGAAAGGCAGTGACCTCGTGATCTATTATGATCGGCATGGAGTCCTGACATTGGCCAGCTTCTATACTCCCACCCTAACCGACTGTACTACTGCGCTCTCACTCAGCCTCCAAGTCTTTTACAGAAGTGACGCAGCTGAGAGAGCATCGCAGGGATCTCTTTGGACCTAACTCCCCCAGTTTAAGTGAAGGGACAGGTTTAGTTCAGGGATCCCTTGGCTGAGTGTATATGTTGTATATAAAGTATAATTGTACTTTTAACTTTTAAACCATTACTATTCTATATATTTATTTATTATTGTTATGATTTTACTTTATATATTTGAGAATCTTTTTTTTTTATTTATTTATTTCTTACTGTGCATATTCTATGAATGGATATTACTCAGTTGCATCTTTGATACATTTTGTTGTAATTTCCATAAGATTATTATATAAATAAAATGTTTACTTAAAATTGATCGAACAAGTTGGCCAAAATTTGAATAATCATTGTTTCTTCACATTATTGTGTGTCTGGAATTCTTAGTTTTAATTTATAAAAGAATTCATAAATATTTACATAGGTCAATAAATTGTTGAAAAACAAACGCCTAGATGTATTAAACGCAAGAAAAGTCTCGGGTTAATTACTTTTACCAGGTTTTTCCTGCAGTTAAAGCTACCCAGTTTATAGAGGCTCAGTATTCCTTGAATGACTTCCTGAGCCCAAAAAAAATTAATAATAATCTGTCTCAAAGGAATTCAAAGCTTGATTTTTGTACCTTGCCCACCTAATATCTTACCTCAACCACTAATTAAATCATTAGTCATTAGTAATTGATAAAGGTTAATATGGCAAAAAGTTATATAAGTGCTACCTAAAACTTTATATTTTTCTTTGCTAACATCTTCTTTTTATTGTTTCTCTTTTTGTATCTATGATTTGTTTACATGAAATTATCACAGGTTTTAATTTAAAACTTATCATTTTGATAAAGGATTTTTAAAAAAAATTTAATTCATATTATTTTTTTTGGGGGGGGGGGGGGGGGGGGGGATTTATTTGACAGTATAATTTTTCTCTTACTTTAAGATTAGACCTTGAAACTCTGACTCACGAAACTTAAGCAACTTTTGATCACTCTAATCAAAATATAAAATTTCAAAATTGTCTGGTGTACAAATGTATGTATGTATGGTTAGTAAAGCTACATTGGCAGACAATGAAAACAAAAATATAACGAGCAGGGATAAAATATTTAATTTAATGCATATACGTATGAGGGAACAAATAACTATGTTTTTTTTCTTTTTTTTGAGGGGGTGCCAATATGTATAGAATATTATGTTATTTTAAATGATTACTTTAATGTCCTTTTACTATTTTATAAATACTTATTTAAATATTTCTGTTATCATTTCAACATTATTTTTCTTTATTTTATTTTTTTGGTCGTCCTTGAATTACTCTTAGTGAAAGATTAAAAAAAACCACCTTGCTGTGAAATATATCAAGCCCCCTCCCTTTCCTATAACCACTCCCTATAACTTAGTTTCGCTATTGTTTTTTAACAGCTTAGACTTTGAGTTGATTTATTAAGAAACTTGCCTGTTCCAAGGACCTAATCCTGCACCTGTCCCACGCTACCGGAAAACTTAGTTATTTCTCAACAGTTCTGACATTGACAAAATTTTAGAAGGTTTTCTGTTAAGTAAATATTTAAATATAATATTGACACTCCATCTCTAGAATCTTATGAACAATTGTAAAAAAAAATTACCTCATCTAATAGTATAATAAAGTAGTTTTCTTAAAATATTTTCAATTCGATTTTATGATAAAAGTTATCTAGGGAAGTCAAAAGTCAATAACATTTTGGTTACTATTTATCCTACTTTAGCAAAAATAGTGATAATTGTTGAAATTATTTTTTTATTAAACTTGTAGCAAACTTATCTCCAACAAAACCTACTGTAGCTTGTATCAAAGCTAGTCCAGATAACTTGTGTAAACTTGCTGAAGCTTTGATTGAGGGGTAGAAGCCTATTCCTCAATCAAAGCTTCAGCATGTTTACGTCAAAATTACATATTGAGCTTAATATGAAGCATTAATCTAAAATAGAGAGGGTCCAAGATCCTACTGAAGAAGGTAAAAAATGGAAAAAAAAAAAAACTCAATTTCACCCTGATTGGGGAAAACACCCACTTATCATGGATATATAATATACTGCTTTTTCCCAATTTATATTTTAGAATTAAAAGTTTAAATTAATTAATTATATTAACAATCAATGATTGTTTGAAATGAACAAAATTGAGGGAAAAAAAAGGAATTTTAAACGTGACTTTTTTCATTCATAGTTCCTAAACGGTTGGTTGGCAAATATTATATAACGAAAACAATTTTAAGTAAATTTTTGACCAGAATACTGTTTTCAAATTTTCGATCAGATTAACATCAAAAGAGCTAGAGCGTATCAAAATGCTTAACGTTACAGCAAAAAAGTACAGACGCCGAGCCAAAATACAAATCTATTTAAACAAAAAACAAAATATCTTTCAAAATTTGTAAAAATATAAATGTATATATTGTAAAATTGTATTATATAATTTTAAAACATACCGCTTGAGGTACGCATGATTGTATAGAAGGATCAATACAATTAGGTTTGATGAATTAATTGCCACTTCTATTGGGATTATTTTATTAGAATACTAGTACCGAATGCTAAGCATTCATCTTCTGTTCTATACGTAAAACATACAAAATATTTAACAGTTCAGTACTATGTTCTATAATCCATGTAACATAATACTGATGTGTTGAAAATTTTGTATATTTCAAAATTGAGTATTAATGTTTAACATTCGAAACTAGTATTCCAATAAAATAATCCCAATAGAAGTGTTAATTTTTTGGCTTATTAATCATTAATATCAAGGAATAGTTTTCCATTGTAAGTGGGAAATTTTGTTTGTTCTTAGAATAGCGTTTATAACGGGTTTAGTAAGAAAAACTACTGATTTTCTGGTAGGTTTTATGGAGTACCCCTCATCTGTGATGATATCATAACCCGAAGCTTTATTTTTTTGGTAATTGCTTGATATGGTTTTGCACTTCATAGGAGTGAAAGTTTTGGGAGGAAGTGACATTGTGTAGGGGTGATGTCTAAGATATGTCTCTACATGGTTCTCTCTGGAGTGCGTCAGTTACGTCATCGCTGGTGGTCTAAATACAGTTTGAAAGTGATAATCGGCAAAAATTTCCTGACTTTCCTCTGTCCGAACAGACAGCCCGAGGATCCATTCATATTTTCTCAGTGGGACCGATGGTTCAGCGGTGCTTCAAGAGGCGTTTGGTATGATTCCATAGACTGTTATCATCGGTTGTTCAAGTTTGAAAAATAAATTGTCATATTTAGACAATTTTGTTTAAATTTTTGTATTTGGTGTTTAAGGTCATTATTGATTTTAATTAAACTTCTGACTGTCAGCAGGGAATCGGTCGTTTGTGGGCCATTTTTTTTGCCCGCGCTTGGCCCTCGTTGGCTCTACATAAGATCCCTCAATCTTGTTATGAGGTAGTTAGGCTAAAATGGATGTTTCCTTGTATACCGGTTGGTTGTTGTGCGAAGACGCATGCGCCTTCTTATACTGATGTTTTAAAGAGTTCAAACTGCGCGCTTCCAATTCTGTTTTTTTCTGTTTTGAGAGCAGGTTGGGATGGACAGTGTAGAATTTAGTTGCTCTCGAAATGGTCGGCCAATCCATAATAAACCACCTGTCAATGAAGGCTTCTTTTCCTTAAAGAAAATGTTTCGGTACGCCCATTATCAGGTTTACAGGGGATGATGAGCAATCAGGACGCCAAGATCCGCTTCGGTTTTCACCCCCACTGAACAGTGGTACGGGTCCTTAATAAAACCTTTCGGTCACAAATATGTCTAATATGTCAGTCTTCTTGGTGTCTAGAATTTGGTACGTAAGTTGGGTTGGTTTTGGACCACGCACGTCTAATTACAGTCCGATGAATACCAGATCTAAGGTTCCTTACCCTCTTTGGAGTGTGCAACAGGGGGTCCGTGAACCCCATTACTGGGATGTTTTGCATTAATAGTCCCCTCCCTAGCTTGAACGAACTACCAAGAGCTTCAAAGATTTTTGTTAAACCTTTGCTCTGTATTTATGTACTTTGCCTGGGCAATAAATTGCAGCTATCGTCACGTTCTTGTGTTTGGGATGTCTGTAAGTGTAGTCTCTGTGATTTGTAGCTGAGGAGTAGAAGTCAAGATGAATGCACACACAATGTTTCAGTGGCGATTTGATTGCAATGGCAGGTACCGTGCCGGGTGCAGTTGTTGTCAGGATGGTTCTGTTCTGTCTAAAGTCTAACCAGAGATGCTGAAGTTTATTTCGAGTGTCAGATGTGCTTTTTCGTCAGTAAGGCTATGTCTGTGCGTTTGTGAGGGAGGTGATATTCTAATTCACGTCCTTTCGTTGTATAAGTACCGTTAAACATTCCAATAGTATGATTTGATACGGAGCCCACAGTCAGAGAATTAGGGGCCATATTGGGGGCCTACTGGTCTGTGTTATTTGGTTTAATTTTAGAATGATGGCTGATCATAGATGTTCGGACAAGGTTGATAAGATTATTTACGCAGGGCAGAAATAAGTTTCTGATGGATCAAAATTAGTAGGTTGTGCTTGAACTGTACCTGTATCTTCATGATTCATGCCCTGACCAAGTCAAGGAAATGTATGTGGGCTGTACTACTAATAAAATCTTTGAGATGAAGGAATGCTCTTGATAGTTCGGTTTCTGGAACACTGGGCTGCTGTGTGTAGAGGACGAGTTTGCAAAGGTTGAAACTGTCCTTGGCTCAGGCTGCTGCTACAGGACCACCACGCAGTCGTGAGGGACGTGATTTCTGATTGCTGCGTTGAGTCTCGGTAATTTCTCTGAAGGATCTGGACATTGCCTTTGTAGTTAGCTGGATGAGCCCTTCTGCACATTTGCCAACATGTTCGCGGGTGGTTTCTCTTGTTTTTTGGGGCATAACTGATGTCCTCATGGGCTTGGCCCCATCCGCACGCACCGAGCCTGATGGTTCCAATGGCTTTTTCTGTCTACCAAGCCCTGACATCTTTTGTACATTGTGGAATATCTCGTTTGTTTTTCTTGGTTCTTCTATCGTTTCATGAGTATAAATAGAAATTTCCATTTCAATAAATTTTTTCATTGTATGAATTTTTTGATATCTCAACTACGAAAACATGTGTTGAATAGTGGGGTTTTTGTTCTTGTTGAAAATACCATTTGTAATATTTATTGGCTTCGTATCCATTTCTCAACACTCATCATCATCTTTTATAATGGAAGGAGGACGTAGAGTGGTGTAAACCTTTATAAAACTATTCCGGAGCATTTTTTTTCTCTTCACGCCATCTGAAATGTGTGAGAGTCTGGCGCTTCACAATTGTCTTGTCTTATGCTTCTGACTGCACTCCTGTAGCTGTCAGCTGTTTTCGGAAGTAATGTTACTATGGATGGGCATTATTTGTTTGTTTTTTAAAGTTAAATTATTAAGGCCTTACGCTCTTTCTTCTAGAAATGACTAAAGGCTGGATAGTTTTCAATCCCAACGATACATATATTGTGAGGTGGCTTTCTTAGCTAACACGTAGTTATATTATTTTGGCCTGTACTTGAGTATTTTGTTTTTTCTGGATTGGGAACAAAACTTCGACATGAATTTGATAATTTTATCATCACTGACCTTTTTAGCCTGTTTTTCTGGGGTCGGCTTGTAGGCTGCTGTTCTTGTTTTTTCCAAAGACTAACTTCCCATGAATCAATGGTTAAGGGCACGCAGTAATGCGTATCATCAATTGGCATCTGCCGTATCTCAGGGATGCTTCAAGCCATACCCGAAATTTTACTAACTGATCTTCCTGTCGGTCTAGCGGTACACTAACAAGTTTTTAGATTAACACTTTTTTTGCCTACACAAAACTACCTGGGGTTTTACCACTGAAAACTGTTTTATAGTAGGTCGGAACACAATTTAAAATCAATCCACCTTGAAAGGGAAGCTTCACTAATTCGATCAGCTGTTCTCCATAAGTGTTAATTAAACCCTTCAATCTAATTTATTAGAATATTTTCCTCAAAAACGTTGAAGCATTTTTTTAAAATGGTCCTTCAACTACAACAAAAAAAAAAACCAAAAATGCTTGTTAATGTTTAGAATTGTTTATTGGGTGCTATGTACTGCTAAAATATGTAAATATTTTGATGAACACAACATGGGTATGAATTTTTCGAAGTTTGAAATAAAAAATAAGTTTATTTAAAAGGGTTGTTGCTACGTAAATACACACAACACATATAATTATTACATAAAACTTTGCCCTGGCATCCCAGACTATACTTCTTCTCCCATTCATCATCCCGTCAACCATTACTTTATCATATCTATTATTATAGATATATATAGATATATATATATACTATACCATTTTTATTTTTTCAATTCTCCTAAAAGTTTTGGATTAAAAAATTTTGAATTATTAATTGTGCATAATGGGGCTCATATTTTGCTAATATCTGTTTTGAAATTAACTGTTTTTTCGCATAACATATCGTAAAATAAACTGATCTGATGAAAATAAATAAATTTTTTAAACCAATTACCAATGCATAAGTAAGATATTATACACACAGCGAAACAAAAAATAACTAGAAGATAGTTGGAAAGATTGTTACTTTAGATAATAGTACGCTTCAATTTGTGAGGGCAGTTTATTTGACAGCTTGAACTTCTGGACCCAGTTGGAATCCGGTAATTATTAATTCTGCTTTCATCTATCGAAAATATAATTTGGGCTCAGGAGACCTTTCTATGGAACATCCAGGCCTGTGAAGTTGTAGCCTTCTGCACTTACGTGAAAAATCGTGACTACGGGTAAATCACTGTTTTACATTATCATCGGAAACAGTAACTTATTATTGTAAAATAATGTTATCAAATAATTTATTGGAAAAATAATACTTATTATCCCAGTACCTCCCTACTAAAGCATTGAACATAGACAATTTATTTCTTGTAGTCGAACACGTTTTTTTTTCAATTTATAGTACAAATATTGTCTGCGTGATTTGCCCAATATACATCTAACTCGCCTGAAAATAAGTAAATCACGGAGTTTTTATTAGTTAATTTAATTACATCAGTAGTTGTTCTCTGGGTATACGATCTATATTTTTCAACTGCTGCCATGGGTCTCATTGTAGTTAGGGCGGTAGAAGACACTCTATTAAGAGAGAACTAATAAACTGCTGAGTTTACATGAGGAAGTCTATTCCGGCGGAGCGCAATATAGAAGGCCGTAGGAGCGGTGTCTTATCTATTGTGGCAATTTTTATCACTTAGGAGCCCCGCCTCTATGGAGATAAACGTTTATGAAAGAGCCCAGTCACTTGCTCTTCTCTGCCATTTGTTTGCCTGTCTTGGGATAGTATTAAATAGGACTCTATTTTGTTATAATATTAAAACGTATTTCTTAGTGTAGGGATTTTATTTTTCTCTATTATTTATGGCTGTGATGTAAAAATATTTGAAGCAATTCTTAGTAAATGTGAAAGCGCAATTGATTCACAAAGAAAGTTATCTTTATTACACTGGATTTGAATCCAATAGTCCAATAGCTACAATTTATTACCTTTAAAGGTGCAGATTGTATCTTTACTCTTGATTGTTAAGAAGGAATAATTGAAATTAGGATTGATAAATTAATTGCCTCTTCTATTGGAATTATTTTATTTGAAAACTAGTTTCGAATGTTAAACGTTCATTATCAGTAATAAATACACAAATATTTTCAAAACATCAGCAAATTGTTCAAGGATAATAATAAACCAAACATATTAGTACTCACCTGAGGATGTCAAACTGACTTCTGAAATATATCAAGAATGGAAGGAGAAGGGCCATGTACATAATATTTTTTTTTCCCAGGGTTTTTCTTTTGACTAATTTTATTTTTTCCATTCATATTCGAAACAAACTTAAAATGGACTCTTGTAAATATTTATTTGGCCGTTAAAGATAAGTATCTGTTTTATTTTTAAAATATTTTATTATTTCTAATTATTCAATAAATATTTATTTTACGCTATTTTCTACTTGACGTATTAGTTTCACTCCCAAGTGTTTTTTGAATTTATGGTAATTTTCATTTAGATAGATAGTGAAGTTGGAATTTCGGGTCTTATTTATAAATGGCCTGATAAACATTTCCAAAAGTCCCATATTAAATCTGTTTCCAGTTGGAACGGAAAAATCCAATCAGTCATAAGAAAAACCCAAGGGAAAAAACGGAAATTTAATATATTCTTCATATATTTATAGTCAGTTTGATCTGTTTAGGTGATTACCAATAAATTTGATTTCTCGTCTTACAAAAAAAGACGAAAACATTAGTATATATTATCCATGTGCTAAAATGCTGATGTTTTGAATGTATAAAGCTGTTGATGAATGAATAACTTTCAAAACTAGTTTTCACATAAATTGATTTCAATAGAAGTGGTAATTATTTAATCAATCCTAATCTGTTATTCATTCTATCCGTTGTGGATCATTGCGTAATGATTTATTAGATAGTTTGGTAAAAACGTCGATCCTCATTGGATTAAATGTAACCGTTACAAAGTGTTTGAAAAGTCACTTTCGTTATTACTACTGAAACTTACAATACACCTTTAATCATGAATCTCCGATTTCTGATAAGTAGCTATATTTCATTAAAATAGCTAGCTTTTCTCGGAAAAAATGATCTTAAATACGAGATTTCTGTACAATAGCATATTAACATTATATTATATTAATATATTCTGACTAATACTTTCCTTTGAATGATTTTAATAACTAATACAGTTTTTATAACTTTTTTTTTTTTTCAGGTAAGTTGGATCCTTTTCATGTCTGCCTGCTTGAATATGGTCAAAATAGTAAAAATCGCAAGTATGATTTAATATTAAGATTTATTGTATAAGTATGGAATTAAAATATAATGAAACGGTTATATTTTTTTTATTTTAATATGAAACTTCAATATTTTAAATTTATTATATTGACTGCTATAAAGTTATTGATACTAAATTATAAGGAAGGGGCATAAAACATTAACTGTATAATACAATAATGGATATGTTGCGCATGGATACATATATAACACATCATGCTTATTACGGTCTATTTATTATTCAATATCAGAATGTTATTTTTGTCAACATACAAAATTTTTTTTTTTTTTTTTTTTTTTTTTTTTTTTTTTTTTTTTTTTTTATGTATATTATATACATATACATACATATATACATTATATATACATATACATACATATATATATATATATATATATATATATATATATATATATCATATGCTATCAACATGGCGGCAAGTCTATGTCAGTTAGAAAACGCTCTAGAAGTCTTAAATGAAATAGCAGCGTTCAAAGTGCTCAGGAAAGATCTAAAAGATAAGTTAATTCTTTTAATAGATGAAATCAGACAGACTGTGCACGACACTTCGGATTTTCAAGGAAGTCAGAACGCTCAAAGCCAAGGTAACCTAAATCGTTCTTATTCTGAAACCGTGGTACCTCGTTCCAAAAGAAAATCTACAGCTTCCTATAAACTAATACTTAAAAGCAACAGTAATCAAAACGCAGATGACGTCAAGAACAGTTTCAAAGAAATAATAAAACCCAAGGATCTAAAAATTGGTATTAACAAAATAACCTCAAAAAAAGATTTAGTAATAGTTGAAACTAATTCTGAAGAAGAAAGAGGAATAATCTCTAGAAAACTAGAAGAAAATAACGATTTCTCTATAAAATCATCGAAAAGGAGGAAGCCAAGGCTTATTTTTAAAGACGTCGATGAAGACCTAACAATAGAAAAACATAGTAGAACATATTGTGGAACAAAATCACGGACTGCAAATTGAGAGTAATTCTTTACGGCCGGTAATCTTATTGAAAAATGCAAGATCCAAAAGGACACATGCTGTAATAGAAACAGACGGAATTACTAGGATCAAACTGCTCAACAACAAGATCAGTTTAGGTTACAACAAACATTGGGCCGAGGACTACCTGAGGATCAGAAGATGCACCAAGTGCTGGAAGTTCCATCACTCCAAGGAGCGGTGCCAGGGTCAAAACAACATGCCCCCAATGCTCAGGTAATCACTCCATTAAGGATTGTAACCAGCAGGGTAAACAATGTCCTAACTGTTCTACCTATAACCGACATATCAAACTTGAGCGATTTAAAATTGACAGCAACCATTCGGCTTTTGACAAAAATTGTCCCTCATACATCAGAGAATTAAACAAACTTACTCAAAACACAGACTATTAAATTAAAAAACTACAGACTTACTACATTTCATCATTCATTCATACTCGTATATGGACTTAAAAAATATTACAGATAAACACACATCATTCTAAAATTTGTACAGACTACATAAACCACTTTATTCAAGTAAAAAATATTGATATAACCCTCATACAAGAACCTTATACTAGAAACAACATTATTACAGGTTATAATCATCAAATTCAGATCTACCAAACACATGTTTCCAAACCAAGAGCTGCTATATTAATAAACAATAAATACATCGACGCAATCTTACTTACACAACACAGCGACCAGGACTTTTGCACAGTTGAAATTACTATTAAACAATACAAATTCTTATTTATCAGTACTTATTTCGATGAAACCTTAGACATTGACAACGATCTCGCCAAAATTGTGCCCATTATAAATTATTATAGCAACCATTACATTATTCTAGGTATAGACTCCAACAGCAGATCATTCCTCTGGAACGACATCAAAATTAATCCCAGAGGTCGAACTTTGGAATCATTTATCATTACCCAAAATTTGAGCATAATCAATAAACCTTCTGAGCTGACAACATTCGACGGTTCTAGAGGAAAGAGTAACATTGACTTGACTATTTGCAATAACAAAACGACAAGATTACTTAAGAATTGGACGATACTAAATGACTGTAATTTCTCGGATCACAATTCTATTTATTACGAAATTACCTGGCAAAATAACGGACAACACCAAAATTATAACTGTTTACACATGCAACACTACAAAACCAAAAATGTAAACTGGGAAAACTTTGAAAAAAATCTTACCTTTCAACTTAAAAAACAATTCAATATACTCGAAACGGACTCTAATACACTAGATACAGAATCAGAAATCGTCGACATTATCAACAATTATGAAGTGGACAAAATTATCGAAATTTTTAACAAAGCGATTACTAAAACTTGCAATATGACGTTTAAATTAACTAACACTAAATTTACAAAAAATAGACCTCACAGAACAGTACCCTGGTGGAACGACAAACTAACTGAACTGAGGAAACAAACTAACAGACTTAGGAAATCTTACCAAAAAACAAAAACTAACAAAGACATGAGAACACTAAAGAAACAAGTATATTTGGACTGCAAACACAGATACCAGGCACTTATGAAAACATCAAAAATTGATTCTTGGAAAAATTACTGCTCTGAAGAAACTAACCCCTGGAATTGGTCTTACAAATATGCAGCAAATAAATTGAAAAACCAAGACATTCTACGAACTGTACAAACAGACAATAACGAACACACGAAAGATTACAAGGAAAAACGATTACAAACCTACTAGATAACTTGATTCATGAGGACAATTCGACTGACATTACTCAAGAACAGGTTACAAAAAGGACAAACGCAAATACACCCCCTGCTTCAAACGATGACCATCTCCTTGAACGAAATGAAATCCTACATTGTATCGAGAACTTAAATAAAAAGAAAACACCTGGACATGACAAATTCAATACAGACATTATACAACAAGTCACAAATATTTATCCAGACTTAATTACTAAAATTTATCAACTGATCTGGCTCAAAACACAAATTCCCATAACTTGGAAAAAAGGACTGTTACATATAATACCAAAGAGAGACTCTAACAAGTTACGTCCAATTACAATCCTCCCAATCATGAGCAAAGTCCTAGACAAAATAATCAACAACCGACTTACCCACTTTTTACTTACAAACGACTTGCTCAACAAAAACCAATTTGGATTCATTCCCCAAAAAAGTACTATCGATGCTCTTTATTATACTAATTCATTTATAGAATCAGCAACAAATAAATAAAAAAAAAATGTTTAATGCTGAAACTCGACATATCGGGAGCGTTTGATAATGCCTGGGTTCCTGCCATAATGTTTAATCTGAGGAAGTACCAATGCCCAAGAAATTTATTTCAGTTGATACTAAGCTTCTTTCAGGATCGATCTGTTGAAATCAGATCCAATAACTTCCAAATTTCAAAGAAACTAACTATTGGCACTCCCCAAGGTTCTTCTCTCTCACCGACGCTCTGGAATATTCTGATTAATTCTTTATTCGATTTAGTACTTCCAGAGAATGTAGAGATAACCACGTACGCAGACGACATTTTACTTCTCGTCACTGGTAAACGTTTCCCCCAATTACAATTAATCACCAATCAAGCTTTAATTATTTTGGAAAAATGGGCAACAGATAATAAACTCGAATTTAATACTGACAAGACAAAATACATAATTTTTACCAAGAAACGAATTGTTCCAAATTTAAACATTAGACTCTATTCCAAAACACTTGTACAAACTGAAACCATGACATATTTAGGGATAACATTCGACAGGAAACTAAATTGGAAAGCACACACAGACTACGTTGTTAACAAAACAATAAAAAACAGTAAACGGACTAACTATCGCTGCAAGAAACACATGGGGCCTAAAGACAGAGGCACTAAAAATTATCTATGAAGGGGCTATCATCCCAAAACTGCTTTACGCCATACCCGTTTGGGAATCGGGAGCAGTCAAACCAATCAATCTGAAAAAGCTTCAGCGGGTTCAGAGACTGATGGGAATAAGGATAAGCAAAGCATATCGCACTGTCTCTTACGACGCTGCCTGTGTCCTTGCAGGGATAAAACCAACTCACTTAAAAAAGTTAAAGAACTAACGACATTATACAAAATAAAAAAAAACAAGGACTAAAATACAAGACATGGAGCCAAGGGACATTGAAAACGAACTAACCACCAAACACTGGATACATCCTGCTATACACGCTAAACTAACACAGTACCTAACAGACACAGGAGCTGCAGACATAGACACAGGAAGTATTGACATTTACACGGATGGAAGCAAAGACGAACAGCACACAGGATGCGCACTAACTCTATATCACAATAACAGCTACTACGATGAACAATACAGACTAGGCCAAAACTGCTCTAATAATCAGGCAGAGAAATTAGCTGTAGTTAAGGCCACAGAATATATTTTAAGACAAACGTACATTCCTCAACACAAATACACCATTTACACGGACAACAAGATATTAATAGACTCAACTAATAACCCCAAATCCAACGACCCACTGACACATCGACTCAAGACAAATTGATTGAACTAATGAACCGTGGAACACCAACTAACTTGATCTGGATCAAAGGCCATAGTGGAATCGAAGGGAACGAGCGAGCAGATTTATTGGCAAAGACAGCTGCTCACGATTCAGAACTAGCTATAGACTACAACCGCATTCCTATCTCATTTATTAAGCAACATATTAAAACAGACTTACTTACTGAATGGGACAAACTTTGGAACAACTCAACAAAAGGACGACCTTTGCACAAATACATCCCAAACATCACACTACAAAATCACGATACACCAAAAAAGTACACATCACAAATTTACACAACTGCTAACGGAACATGGACAAACTAATCACTACTTGAAACGATTTCACTTGAAAAACACAGATACATGTGAATGCAACGGACAGACCCCACAAACATTTCAAATCATTTACTATATGACTGCCCCCTTTACGAACACAATAGATACTTACTGATAAAAGACAGTTTTGATGAATGGGGACACATGGCCTTATCCAGAAGCGAAACTATATAAAAAATTCAAGAAACCTTTAGTGAAATTTGCTACATCAATTGGACCACACAAGTGAAGAAAGAAGACCACCCTTCATCAAAAACTAAGAAAAAAAAAAAAAAAAAAAAAAAAAAACTTGAAGACACATCAGAAAATCAACATGTCCCCCTACTCTTTATACTTTTTTTTTTTTTTTTTTTTTTTTTCTTCTGTTTTGTTCATTTTTTTTTTTTTTTTTGTTGTTTTTTTTATTTTTTTTTTTTTTTATTTCTTTTCTTATTTTTCCCGTTTGTTCTAATTTCTATATAGTACTTTTACAATTTGTAATATATCACAATTAAAAATAATATTGCACCTGTGAATTACAGGTATATGCAAATGCGCATGGAATCTGTAAAAATATCAAAATAAACGACCTTTCCATAGGGTTACTATGGAAGGGAAACAATAAAAAAAAAAATATATATATATATATCTCTGTACCTGGCTTATCCCCCCATAAGTTGAGGGACTGGTTTGGTTAGGTATGATTGTATTTTAACTTTTAATTTAATTTTTTTTTTTATTAGTATTATAATTTTTGTTTCAATTTTACTTAAATATTTCACTGATATTTATATTGTATAATTTATATTATTTATTTAGCATAGTTCTTTTCTGTTATATTTTTTTTTCCGTCTTTTTCAATTTACATACTGTGTGAATGTAATAATACAGCAATCCATATTACCTTATTGCCCAGGTCTGGGCAGATTGCAATAATTTCCTATAAATCGTAATATTATCTACTGACGATATATGTGGCTTATAGTAACATTGTAGATTCATTCTAAATAATTTTGAATTTTGTACAGTTAGATATTATGTCATTTGTATTTTATATATTTATATTATTAACTCTACTCTTTAAATTATCTGTATAACTATTATAATTTTATAGTAACATGTTTTATTAACTTTAGAGCATGATTACGAGAGCCATACGGTCTCCTCAAGAACCGTATCAAACATATATATATATATATATATATATTAAATATCCACTAATTTTAAGCTTCTTGGCAACCTTTGTCACGAGGTAACTGGAAAATTCAGCTAAAAAATCTGTCAAGAAATTATGTAGGTTGTAATTACGACATCGTCAATTTATGGCGTATATTGTAAACTTTATACTAAAGGTGTTGCAGGGTCCAATTTGCGAAACGGTGTAAAACGATAAGGAGCCTGGCATTGTCAAGCGAAGACATTTTCCGCTAAGGAGCCCCTCAAGGCTATTAATATTTCATTATTAGCGCTCATCCGAGGAAAGGAGCGACATAATGAAGGGGCCTACCCAGCCACGGCCGGATTTCGAGGGAGCTTAAGGAGCAGTCATTAGTGGAGGTTAATAAGGTCGAGTATCGGGTCGCGGCGATCCCTCTCTTTGCGATCAGTGTATGTGTTGTGGTAGGTAACAATATCTAAATCTAAATCGCGTAACAATATCTAAATCTTCTATTTATACAAGCTGAAGATTATTTCTATTGGGGAGTGGCTAAAGTTGATAAATCCGAAATTTATCAAATGTTCTAACCCCATGTCTATATAGACATGCATTGCTAAACGTTCAGAAAATTCCCTCATTATTACATTTAATAAATTAATTAATTAAACAATAAAAATGAAAAAAATAAAACATTTTTTTAGGCCATTTGGAAGTAAATGGCCCCAATAGTTTTGGACAGTTGGTGTGGTGAGATCCGGGGACATGACCTGTTTAATCTGATTTTGCTTAGGAAACCTGATCTTTACTTGTAAGGTTTTACTGATTATTTGTGATGGTTTTCGTGTATTGCGATGATTGTTGAGCTATTTTTATCCAACGTACCCATCTAGGAAAATAGACCGTCAGATTTGGATATTATTTCACAATACGAGCATCCAAATAATGGAACCTCAAAACGGCTTGTGGCTCTAAAATTGGACGGTTGTCTTGTCACTATTACTAAATCTCCTATTGATGAGACTGCTCACGTAAGTGTACCCTAAGGTTCTTAGGATAATTTATTAACCAATGAAGAGAGAACGATTTTCCACTATGATTGTCTTGAAGTGATTTGAAACCACGAAACTTTAAAAGAAGAACTACGATAAGTGTAATTAAAAGTTTTTTTTTTTACAGAATATAGTAATTTTTAAAAAAAAAATAAATTTTATTTCCACAATTCAAATAATTCGGTTAACAACGAACAACCGACGATCTAACCACATATATTAACTCATAAAGGTCTATAAATAGTAATGTTTTGAAAGATTGCACTAATGTTTTTAGAAGAAATGCATATTCTTCCAAACTTTGTTGCAGAGTTAAAATTATATATATATATATAGATATATATATAATATATATATATATATATACATATATATATCTATATGATATAATATATATAATATATATATCTATATATATCATATATATATACATTATATATATATATATATATATATATATATACCTATTATATAGATATATATTTTAGCTGAATTTTCCAGTTACCTCGTGACAAAGGTTGCCAAGAAGCTATAAATTAGTGGATATTTAATATATATATATATATGTTTGATACGGTTCTTGAGGAGACCGTATGGCTCTCGTAATCATGCTCTAAAGTTAATAAAACATGTTACTATAAAATTATAATAGTTATACAGATAATTTAAAGAATAGAGTTAATAATATATAAAATAATAAGTTAATAATAAAAGTTTTCTTTCTATTCTATTCTATTCTAATATAAATATATAAAATACAAATGACATAATATCTAACTGTACAAAATTCAAAATTATTTAGAATGAATCTACAATGTTACTATAAGCCACATATATCGTCAGTAGATAATATTACGATTTATAGGAAATTATTGCAATCTGCCACAGACCTGGGCAATAAGTAATATGGATTCCTTATTATTACATTCACACAGTATGTAAATTGAAAAAGACGGAAAAAAAATATAACAGAAAAGAACTATGCTAAATAAATAATATAAATTATACAATATAAATATCAGTGAAATATTTAAGTAAAATTGAAACAAAAATTATAATACTAATAAAAAAAAAATTAAATTAAAAGTTAAAATACAATCATACCTAACCAAACCAGTCCCTCAACTTATGGGGGGATAAGCCAGGTACAGAGATGTCCCAGCTCTTCTCTCTCAGCTGTGTCACTGGTTTAAAAACCCAGTGGAGGCTGAGTGAGAGCGCTATAGTACATTCACTCAGAGCATGAGTAAAGAAGCTGGCCAGTGGCCAACTCCAACATAAGTATATTTTACAAAAGATCTCGAGACCACTGCCGTCTTAGTCTGCATGGGGGCCGTTTTAGTCATCGGGATGTGTGGATCTGGATAGTGATTGAGCTAGAGAGTTAGGATGAAATGAAAGGTTGCGATGGAATTTCGACAATTTAAGTGGTATAAGGTCGAGGACCAATGGTATATTGAGGTCATTATTTATGGTTTTTTGGAGGCGTAATAAGGAGCATTCACTATAGTCCGAAGGACTTTGGATTGGAAGGATTGAATGCGTTTGATATTTAACTTTTTTGATGTATGCCAAAGTTCAAGTCCATAAGTCCAAATAGGTTTAGTGACGGTTTTGTATATGAGAAGTTTGTTTTCAACGAAAAGATGATCCTATTTATTAGTCTATACAATTGCCTGGACCGTCTGTTATGTTCGTGCCTTTTGAGTGGAATATGAGGGTTCCATGTAAGTCTTTGTCTAAGTAGAAACAAAGATACCGAACTGTATCTGTTTTAAGTAGTGGAATACCATTGAAATAAATAGGAATTACGGCGGAGGGTAAAGGTTACGTTGATGCATTTGGATTTGTTTACTTTGATCCGCCAATGATTGCACCAGTCCTCAATCAGAGATAAGTGAATGAATGAAATGAATGAATGAATGAAAAAAAATCTTTATTCTGGGACAAATTGCCCCCTAAGAATAACAGACATGTATAATAAGTTGTACAATAGTCTGGCTATCTTAATTTCAAATGGACAATAATAAGTATAAAAGGTAATATATGAATATACAATTGAAAATAGAACTTTGTGATAAATATATACATGAGAAAAGAAGAGAGAGAGAGAAAAAAAAAAAGTAGGACAACAAAAAAAAAAAAAAAAATAATAACCAATATGCTAATAGAATAATTACAATGCGTTCAGAACTAAAAAGAAATATAAAAAAAAAAATAATAATAATAACAATATGCTAATAGAATAATTACAATGCGTCAGAAATAAAAAGAAATATAAAAAAAAAAAAAAGTAAATAAAATAAAATAAATATAGTGAAAAGAAAGGAAAAGATATATAGAGAAGAAAAATAATAAGACCTATTTGAATGATAATATAACAAAATATTTACAAATATCTAAAAGGTAATATATATACAATTGATAATAGCACTTTATCAGTTAGAAGAAAAAGGAAAGAAATAATAACAATAATTTATAAGAGAAAAAAAAAAAAACAGAAAAAACTATTGTTGGAGAAACGAATTTAAATTTATATAATGATATACTCATTGAAGCAAACTCATCGGCATCGGATATGCTTAATTTGATTAACTGACTTTCAATTATCACTCATATTGGCGGGCTGTAACTGGGATTTAAGGAGATATCGGAATAGAAGAGTTTTGAATGAATTTAAGGAAGAAGTATGTGTCTAATTCAGGAGGGATCGAGTTCCAGAGGGTAGAGGATCGAGCTTGGAAGGAGTGTTGGTATAATGCTGTTCGATGGAAAGCAGTACATAGGTCAGAGGAACGTGATCTTGTTGTGAGTTGGGAGTGGACGGAAGACTTGAATATCAATAGGTTACAGATGTAGGGTGGGCAATGGTTATTAATGGCATGGTACAGGAAGGTGCCCAGGAAATATTGTCTACGGGAGGAAGGATTGAGCCACTCCAGGGCAGTGTAGAGGTGAGATACATGGAAACGTCTCGGGGCTCCGAATACAATCTGATAAAAACTGTTCATGATACGTTGTAATCTGTCCCGGAGCCCCATCGTGAGGCCCCCATACACCACACACCCGTAGTCAAACTGAGGAAAAATGAATGAGGAAACTAGGAGTTTTCTTGTGGATTGAGGAAGAGAATGGCGGGAACGATGAAATAATTTGAGGATCCCTATTGATTTACGGGCTATTTGGGCGATTTGAGGCTTCCAGGAAAGGTTTTGGTCAATAATGATTCCTAGGTTTTTAGCGGAGGAACAGAAGGTGATAGGTTGATTATTCAGGATTAGGGTAGGAAAATCGGAGATGGATCTGAGAAGGGGATTTGAGCCGATTATAATAGCTTGAGTTTTTCCAGCATTTAACTTTAAATGATGCAGGTTGGCCCAAGCACTGATTCTATTGAGGTCTTCCTGAATCTTAGAAAAAGCTTCATATAATTCAGTAGGAGGAAAGGATAAATATATCTGGGAGTCGTCTGCATAAAGGTGGTGGGAACAATGAAAAATTGACTGGGGGAGATCATTAATGTAGGAGTTGAAGAGGAGAGGCGAAATGCTGGAACCTTGGGCTACTCCGGAAGAGAGGGCTAGGAAATCGGATAAGGGTTGATTAGGGATGGATACTGCTTGAGTGCGGTCGGAGAGGAAAGACTTGAAGCAATGGATTGTGCTATTGGAAAATTTTAAAGCTTTTAATTTGGAAAAAAGGATACAATGATCAATGGAATCAAAAGCTTTGGAGAAATCTAGGAGTATCAGGACGGTCAGTTTTTATCATCTATGGCGGCATGGATATCGCTTATGATTTTGGTTAGTGCAGACTGAATTGTGGAATAACCAGGACGGAAACCAGATTGGAAAGGGTCGAGCAAATGGGAACCTTCAAGGAAATAGGAAATTTGGGATTGAACCAGTCGTTCTAAGGGTTTTGAAAGGTTTGAAAGGATGGAGATTGGGCGATAATCTGACGGTTCGGGGGATTAGGAATTTTGTTGATGGGATGGACAATAGCTTTTTTCCAGGGAGTAGGAAATATGGCGTTTTTGAAGGGAATAGTTATAGATGTGGACAAGGACCGGTAAAATTTCTGGGAGGCATAATTTTATTAGTTTAACGGGGATACCATCTGGGCCTATGGAATTGGTATGAGATTTTAAGATAGAGGAAATAATTTCTGTAGGAGTAATGTTGGAAAAATAAAATTTAAGGTCATTGAAAGGTACTTCAGAGGAGAAACTGGTATAAGGGGAAGGAGAGGTGAGAGCAGATGAAACGAAATAGGTGTTTAGGTCATTAGGTAAAATTGGGAAGTTGGATGAGGATGAGGATCCGGAGGGGTTATAGAATGGGTTATAGAGTTATATAGTGGGTGAAAATTTTTTAACAATTTCAAATATACAACCAATATCTTGAATAATTTTGAATATTTAATAATATTAGTATCAAGAATATATAGAAACTTTGAAAAATGTTTATTTTTTAAAACTATAATTAATTTAAGGAGGTTGTAAGTAATAAAAGGGTAGTGTTTTTTTTTAATTTATTTTTTATTATTACAGATATTTTCTTAATATTTTAATGCTTTTGTATCAACAAAATTACAATACCACATATTATGCAATGGCATAGACCCTATTAACACTAATTTCTTTTTTTTCTTCTTGTTTTTTTTTTTTTTTTTTTTTTTTACCTACAAGGGATAATGAGACTGTTTAATTGGATTCAGCCATCTCATTGGTCCCTTAAACAGCCAATTAGCGGAGAGGGCGGTCAGGTGACAATTAGCCCGGGGAATGTGTTGTGCGGTAGAGAGAGATTAGCCACTCGCCCTAATGCTAGAACCCTGGAGTTCTATTGAATTTGGTTCCCAATTCGTCTCTCTTTGTGTCTTCTGCTATTCACTTACTCCCATCTTCCTCACCTCCTCGGTTGTACATATTGATTCGGAAACTCTGCCCCAATTCTGCCTCAGATCGCCTCTTCCAGCTTTTCCTAATCTCTTCACCCCGTCCGACCTCAGCTCCCTCCGACTCCCAAATAGAACTGTCTCGTGGAATGGTTTCCGATTCCTTTATCTTTCTTCTCTGGTTACGTTCCCTTTTCCAAGTGGATTCCCTACTTCGAAAAAATATGTTAGCCTGATGGTGTGTGGTGTAACTTACATATTTTTAATATTAAATAAATTAATAATAATCATTGATATTTAAATATTACTGTTTAAAATGTCTTTGTTTAAATTTTATAATAGTTGTAATATAATTATCATATATTATATTATTTTCGACAAACATTATTATATAAATATTTTTAAAATTATTTGTAATCAATTCAAGGATTTATAACAAGTTACGTTATACAAAATTGAAGGTACCTTTGTACAATTATGTACAAGTAAATTTTATAAAGTCCGACATTAAATATCATTTTAATACAAATTTATATAGTAAAAAAAAAAAGATAAAATAAAAAACATATACAAAGAAGGTATAATTGAAGATTTTTTAGCTAGTGGCTAATTTTATAAAAAGAAAAAAAATACTTGTACCACTTTAAGGGTCTTGTGTTCGGTACTTAGGTAAGGATGTACGGTGTCTGGACCAACGGTTGTGAAAGGAGACTCGGCTAAAATCAGGCTCAACTGCCAGATTTCCCTTCCTCCAATTAAAGGTACCCACTTAATTGGGGATGCACCAAGAAGATATCACGACTTTGAAGACGAGCCACAGCCTAGCGCTAATTTCAAGAAAACTAATAATTAGTTCAAAATGAAATATATAAGTTTCCGACCTAGCCTAATCTCCTACATTGAAGCACACCACGGCATGCATAGCCATGGACGTCTAAGCCTTTTCTTCTCAAATTCAGAGCCCGCACCTCTTCAGCCAATCGCCCAGTATCAAACATTTAAGGAACCTTTACTTTTTCACTATATTCAAAATTTAATATCGAGGATTTATTAAAGTTATTCGTAGAAAGGGCCTTAAATTAATTTATTCCAACGCAAATAAAAGTAGTAAATTACAAACAAGTAGCTACTTATAAGAAAAATTCACAATATTTATGGCGATATACGCCAAAAGACAGTGTAGGATACTACTGATTTCAGATCTGCCAAGTTCGACCTTGAGGATACTATTTTGGAATCTTCCTGGATTATACAAATTTAAATTTTCGGTTTCGTTCTTTTGAAAATAGATTTAATTGTTTAAATTTTCTAAAGGACACTTAAGAATGTAATGATTTTTAAGATGGCGGAAGGATATTTCGTCACTGTTGCACTTTTTAAAATTGATTAAATATTTTAGTTTTTAAAAAGTTCATTCTCTCCTGCAGTTTTATTATTTGCTTTCTGGCCCTTTTGGTCACTGTCTAAACCAAGTCTGCCAGGTTTTAACGATTTTAAACGGTCTTACGATCAGTTTTCGTCCTTTGACAATTGATTTAATTTTTTAAAGAACACTATTCCAGGATTTTTTTGAATATATATATAAAAAAATTATTGAGTAATTATTGCAATCTGTCACAAATGTAGGAAATAAGAAATATAGATGGCTTAGTTATCAAATTCACACATTATGTACAGTTAAAAAAAAATAGAAAAGAATAAAGAAAATAGAGAACAGAAAAGAACTACACTAAACATAAATAATATAAAATATGCAATATACATCTAGGTGAAATATATAAATTAAAAAAATACATCGTTAAAAAAGAATAAATAATAGTAATAGTAAAAAATAAAGACGACATTAAATTAAAGGTTAAAAATACAATGATACTTAATTTACAATATACATTCTTCCTAACGATCCCCGGACCAGACCCGCCTCTCCTTATGGAGGGACAATTCAGGCACTGAGAGGTCCCAGATCTTCCCTCTCTGATGTAAAAATTTCTAGGATCTAACGATTTTTTAAGATGGCAGAGAAGATATACCGCTATTGTTTTTCTTTTGAGAATTCACCATATTCCATTCGCCATTATCAATTCGTGTCAAGATTGATAACCCATGCTGTTCCATAACCGTTCCACCGATGCGCTGGAAGGTGATTTAGAAACTAGTGACGAAGTTTAGACGCAAAAAGGCTGCAGCCTGCTTCCATAACAAGGAAGGCTGATGGATATATGCAATTTTCTTTTATTCAACAGAAAGCGGAAGGTTATAAGTGGACGCTAAGGAAGGGCCCCGGGGGCAGGAAGGTTGGCAATAAGTTGATCCCGATAAACTGTTATTTCCAAAGGAGACCGGGCACAAACTAGCCTATTAGTTCCTCTCCACACGTCCGGCCACAATATCCAATATACACCCTCCCGCCTTCCACTTTATTATATATACCCCCGCTCTATACCCGCCCTCTCTTATCAACAGGAAAAAAACTCAGACCACTCTCACCTTTTTTTTCGTTTTTATTTTTTTGAAAAATAATGTTCCGCCCCGTTGCCACGCCTTTCCAGAGGCACGGGGTAAAAAAAAACATTCCGGAAAGTTTTTTGCCACGAAAAGATAATTAATTTCCTTCGAGGCCAAGAAAAAATGCTGGATAGAATAAAGGTGCCACGGCCTTCGTCAGCAATTAGGCGTAAATTCTATTTACAACCATTAGTTTGCAGCCTTTTTATAGTAGAAGTTTAAAAAGAAGAATTGGATGGGCACTAGAAGTATGATCAAACATTTTATGTTTTTTTTTCTACGATAACGCGGAATAAAACAATAAAAACCAAAAAAAGTATCTACAAGCTACATAATTTTTACCTAAGTAAGTGCATCATAGCAAAGTAAAAGAAACGAATTTTTTTTATGGAAAGAGAAACTAAGAACAAGTTGGTATTTATAAATCAACAGTTAACCGTTTGCCAATTTTGTCCTGTATTAATTTTTTGTTTTTTTAAACTATTTATTGATATTTAAAACTGTACATCAATATACATCAAGTAAATTTGAGGAAATGATTATAATGACATGTAAATCACTTTTGAAGAACTACTCACAAGTAGCACTTCAAAAAAAGTTCTGAACTAAAAGTTCGGAAACCAATGGGTTCGTGTGGGAGTGCAGTTTACTAAGAAAGGATTGGTATCTGGTTTGGGCTTAATCAGCAACATATGGAACATTGAGGTCTTTTTGGGTGAGTTTATTCGTGACAAAGTAAGGAGCATTAGGAACTTTGGATTTTAAGGATTGGATTCGCGGAGAATTGGGTGGTTTAGTGGAGCCCCAAAGCTCAACTCTGTATGTCCATATAGGTCTAATAACTGTCATATAAATGAGTCTCTTGTAATTTATTGGTAGCTTTGATTGTTTGTCTAGTAAATGTTGGAGTAGTCTATAACGACGGACCGTTTCTTGTCGTATTAGTCTTGTATGTGGATTCCAAGTGAGTCGTTTGTCCAAATGGAGTCCAGGTAGGATCTGTTCAACAGGGATTAGAGGAATATTATTAAAGGATACCGTAGAAAAGGATTCCGTAGGTTTACGGCGGAGGGTAAAGTTTATTTGATGGGATTTATGTATTAATATTAAAAGCTATTATTCGAGTAAATATAAAGTTATAAATAAATATCTACATTTTTGAAAATTAACTACCCAGACCTTTTTTTGGTTTTACGTGAATTCTCAAAATCACTTATAGTTGTTATATAACATTTTTAGTTCAAGAACAATCAAATTCCTAAGAGATATACTGCACATTCCGTAGGACAAGTGCCAAATTTTCTAAATTGAAACAAAACATTTTTTTTTTATCTTCTACTGAGTAAATATTACAATCTGTTTAAATTAAGAGGAATGCGTAATATTGACGGTTATGAATCAATTCATATAATACGTACAATAAATAAATAAATAAAAAATGATTATATAAAATCTTTAACTATGCAATAAGTAAAATGAAATAAAATAAATTAAAAATCCTGAATATTGTAAAAAGATAAATAAAATTAAAAATACAATCATACTATATATAGAATACCGTAATGTTGTTAATTCATCGCATAATATTGGAATCGCAAAAAATTACAAAACAAAAAAGTTTTTAAAACATTGGTGCAGTCAACCGGATACCTGCGGCATTGCACCACCACATTTTTTCTATTAAAAAATCATTAAAAACGTATTCTGGAGCAAATTCAAAGCTTGATAGTAGTTACGAGATGCCAAGTTATTTCTTCATAGTGTTTGGAGTTTAGCCTGGTGATTTTTTTCTCTGTTTCTAAGGATTTTGTTAAAGGAAAAATTAAAATGTTTTCATTGAAATGAGAAACAAAATTGCACAATTTTTAAAGATTTATTGAGGAACGATAGAAAATACAAGAACATACCAACAAAATGTTATATAGAAACAAAATAACGACTTAAAACATGCCTAAATAACGTAAAGAAATATACTTTTGTTAAACTAGGAACAAAACGATAGCTATAAAATAAATTGTCACAGATTCTTAGAGAAACACTTTTAGAAAAATGTAATCTGCATTAGTTAGAAAAAAAATGTTAAAATATAACAACGAACACTATGGCTTGAAAATATTTAAAGCTATAACTGGGAAAAATTGGAACAGTTCAATCAATTAACTGTTATAAAAAATGAGATGTAATTAGAATCAGCGAGAAAATTTCTTAGACCCAATCAGTTTGTCTTAAGTAAGTAAGAAATATCAAATATCCCTCATTTAGACAACAGCAAAACACTTTTTCCTCAACTGAAACTTTTTAATGAGCTTGGTGCAAAGTTAACTCACTGGTACGAAGTCACGCCGTTTTACGGTATATGAATTCATGAATGATCCCCGAACCAAGAGATCCCTGCACTCCGCTCTTAACTGTGTCACTAGGGATAAAACCCAGTAGAGGCTGAGTGAGAGCGCTATAGCATCGTCCATCAAGGCACGAGTAGAGAAGAAATCCATTGCCAGAAATCTTACATTAATACATATTTGTCAAACGTATACAGGGGCCACTGCCGTAATATATACTAAATATTTTAAACACCTGGAGTTTGTGTTTAGGTTTAGGTTGTGTGTTAGACGTATGGGTAACTAGAGCTCCACGACAATTAATTATAAGCGGATTAGCCGAGTATAACAATACAGACTAAAAATGATAATTTATGGTTTTGTTTTAAAGTTATCTATTTTACTTTTTAATATTTGCCATTTAAATGTGTTAAATTTCGCGCTCTCAATTAAAACAAAGAACTTTTCAACTTTTTGTTATTCTTTAAGAGTTTGTTAGGTTCGTTGTGTTAGACGTAGGGTATAGAGCTTTTATTTAACTCTCTAAGTCTTTTATTTTTAATATAAATTTCGCCCTCTTTTTTCAACTTTATATAAGGTTTTCGTGTGTTTTTTTATTTATCTCTATATATATATATATATATAATATTAATTAAAAGTGAATTTATTTTATTTTTTTTCTTTTATAAAATTGCATGATTCAGCTACAAAAATGGCTGAATCCCCACCGCTAAAAAGGAAAAAAAAAAAGGTAGATTTAAGTTTACTACTGCAGGAAGTAGTGAACAAAAAAAAAATTGTATCAAGTTTTTCATAATAAAGCGACTTGAAACAGAAAATAATGGTGATGTGTTAGATTTTAAAAGGGTTTCACCTTTTTTTATACATAAAAGTTTAAAAGCAATAATAGGTGAGGCTAAATTAATTAAAAAAATTGAGAGATGGGACACTTTTAGTTGAAGTATTTTCTGATACTCAATCGGAAAAACTTTTAAAGTGCAATAATTTTTGTAACAATTTTCCAATAAAAGTAGAGCCCCATGCTAGATTAAATTTAAGCAAAGGCATTGTTTGGTGCCCCGATCTGAATTATGTTGATATAGATGAAATAAAAGATGAGCTAAAGCCCCAGAATGTTACTGACGTCAAAAGGTTAACCTTTTTTAGAAATAATGAAAAACAAAATAGTCACAACTATTTAATAACTTTCGATAACCCCTCTTTACCCTCTGAAATTAAACTAGGATTCCATAATGTTACCGTACGACAATTCATTTCAAACCCTATTCGGTGTTACGTCTGTCTTAAATTTGGCCACACAAAAAAAAAAACTGTAATAAAGAAGCACTATGTAAATTTTGTGGAAAAACAAAACATGAGGGGTCCGAGTGCAATAATCCGGTAGCTTGTGTTAATTGTTCTGGTAATCACGATGCTTTTTCAAAAAATTGCCCAGTTTTTATTAAAGAAAAGGAAGTCAAACGAATTCAAGAGGCGGATAAAAAGTAACATATATTGCTGCAAGGAAAAAATACGATCTGTTGCACCCGATAACAACTCAAATATCTTTTGCTAATATTGTTAATACTAAAAAATCAGTTAGTGTACAAACGGAACAAATAATTGAAAATCAACTAACAATTAGAAAATCTGTAGTGACAAATACGTCTAGTAAGACATCTACGCCTAGTGGCAGCACCAGCTGTAATGCTATCACTGATACCCCCACCCACGTCCCACCTCCCACCACACCCTCACCCCCTCACCCTCACCCAAATTTCTCTTTATTTTCCTTACCCTCCGTATCAAAAATCCCTACTTCCCAAAATTCCCAACCCTTTGGTGGGATATCCGAAAATAATTCGGAAGCCCGTTCCACCAACTGCGAAGTCGTCCCTGAACCGAGGATTTTACCTTCGGCACAAAAGGGCGTCTGAAGAACCTACCAACCCTCACCTTTCTCCTGATGGTCAACAGACCGAGTGGACAAAGGTTTGAAGGAAGAAGAACTAGAAGTAAGACCAGGAAAAAATCACCAAAGCGTGAAAAAAGCAAAGAAAATATGGAAACTAATTAATTAGTTGTTTTTAATTTTATTATTATGTTTTTCATTTGATTTTTGTTTACTAAATTTACATAAATTAATAATATTATTTATCTTAATTCCGACCTATTTACATTTTTATTTTATTTTTTTAATATGTCAACTCCAACTAATATAATACAATGGAACTGTAATGGTATAAATGGAAAACATGAAGAACTTAAACTTATTATTAATAAATACCAACCGGTAGTTTTATGCTTACAAGAAAGTAAGTTACCCTCAATAAAACTTTCACGCTTAAGGATTTATAATATCTATAGACACGATTTTGATAATAGAAGTAGAGCATGTGGTGGGGTTTTTGATTGCCGTACATAAAAGGGCCGTTTCTGAGTTAATTCAGATAAATACCTCCCTACAAGCAGTGGTAGTCAAGGTCTTTCGGCACATACCTATTTTTTTTTATAACGTTTATCTTCCCCCTGATAATTTTGATGTCGTAGATTTGGTTAATATTTTGAGTAATACCCGTTCTCCCTTTATTGTTATGAGCGATGTGAACGGCCATCATACCTCCTGGGGTTCATCTTACTGTTCAACACGGGGAAATACTATTAGACGAATTATAGATGGCACTGACTCGATAATTCTAAATTCAGGACAGCCAACATATTTAAGTCCAGCATACCATTCATTCTCGTGCATTGACCTGACATGGTGTTCACCTAATTTATACACTCATTTGGATTGGCAAGTTTCTCCGGATCAATATTCTAGCGATCATTTCCCCATAGTAATCAGTTTCCCAAACACTAGCACACGGATAACAAAACATGCTAGGTGGATAACAGAAAAATCCGACTGGACAACATTTCAAAATAATTTACAGATAACAGCCTCTGATATACCAACCACAAGTAACAGTGATGAAATCAATCATCAAATCACTAAATCTATATTAGCAGCGGCGGAACTTTCAATCCCAAAAAGCTCCACTAATGTCAAATCGAAGAGAGTGTCCCTTGGTATGACAAGGAATGTAAACAAGGAGTGATTAAGAAGAGAAGAAAGGCTCTTAAAGTCTTCCAAAAAGAACCAACTCTTCAGAATCTAATATATTATAAAATGACCCGCTCGCTGTCTCGCAGAATAATCAAGGAGAAAAAAAAAGAATCATGGGAACAATTTTTTGAGCACCATTTCATCAAATACCCCACCCAGGATATTTTGGAAAAAGATAAAGAACATTATGGGAAAGTTTGTTGACTACCAGCCAACCCTTCTAATCAATGACCAAATAGAGCAAGATCCCGATTTATTGGCCGAGCATTTTGTTGAATATTATTCGAATATTTACTCCACCCAACCACAACCGACAATAGAAACCGAGACAGATAACATTGACGATCAAAATCAAAACTCTTATAACTTACCATTTTCCAAAGCTGAATTACTTTCCTGTTTAAAAGAGCTGAAACCATCCTCACCAGGAGTAGATGAGATACATAATGATATGTTGAAAAATCTACCGATACCGGCAATGGACGCGCTTCTTGCACTCTTTAACCAGATATGGAGCACAGGGGATTTTCCGGAGATATGGAGGAGATCAATCATAATTCCAATTTTAAAAACTGGAAAAAAAATAAGTTGTTTCCCTCGAGTTACCGACCCATCTCACTCACAAGCTGCGTATGCAAGTTGCTAGAAAAGATGGATCCTAAAAAAGGCTCAGTTGGATACTGGAAAAAAATAATTTACTTTCAAACGTACAAAGTGGCTTCAGAACAGGACGCTCTACTATAGATCATCTGGTAACAATGGAGTATGAAATCCTCAACAGCTTTGCTGAGAAAAAAGAATGTGTAGGTATATACTTCGACATTGAAAAAGCCTATGATAACTTGAAAAGATCTCTCGTCCTGCAGCAACTACGGTGAATGGGGAATTAGAGGTCGGCTTCTTATGCTGATCTGTAAACTTTCTACGAAATCGGACCTTCCAAGTTAGAATAGGTAATCACCTGTCTCGGTAAAAGAAATGTCCAACGGAATCCCACAAGGAAGTGTCTTAAGCTGCGCTCTATTTGCAATAGCTAAAAACAAAGTAACAGAGATTATCCCTAAACAAATCAAAACTTTTCTATTTGTAGATGATCTAGCTCTTTTACTATCATTTAACAACGCAAATAGAATGCAAATATACTACAAAATTGCTTAGAGAATTTGGAAGCATGGTCTATGAAATCCGGTCTAAACTTCTCCACCGAAAAAACTAAATGTCTACTTTTTTCAAAAACGTAGGACGCCCACTCCTTTTCCAACGTTTTTAACCTACAGAGGCATTAACTTACATTTGCGATACAAAAGTTAAATTTCTAGGGCTAACCCTTGATTGTAAACTTAACTGGAAAGAGCATATTAGAGGTCTAAAAGAAGAAACACTTAAGAGGACTGAATATTCTCAAAGTTTCTGGCTGGACGTCATGGGGAGCAGATAGATCAAGTATGCTCAAGGTATATACCAGTCTGATAAGATCGAAGCTTGACTATGGTTAGCTTGGTTTACTCATCGTCGAATCAAAATCTGCTTTCGGCTCTTGCATTCAGTCCACCATGCAGGCATCCGTCTTGCTACTGGAGCCTTCAGAACCAGTCCAGTAATTAGTTGTGTGTGGAAAACTAGCTGATATAGCTCCTCTCGCTTTGAGAAGACATCAACTAGAGCCGCGGATACATTGCAAAACCTAAAAATCAATAATAACAACCCAGCATGGAAACCATCTTTAAACCGAAGACTAGACGATTTCAAGAAAAAACACCGAAGACTAGCTGCTCCATTGGGTATAAGGGGGGCTGGTAGATATATAGAAGAAAATTAACTGCTTGCAACCAACAAACAAACTAAATTTGAAATTGATTATGTCCACCTTGGACTACAAAACTACCTGCAATAGATTTAAACACTTAGAAAATTCACTAAAAAACAGCACTACAGAACTTACGTATTTAGTAGAATATAAAAAAACAATGAAGCAAAAATATAGTAATAGAAAACAATTTTATACAGACGGTTCCAAAAATAAATGATAACGTTGGGCTGCCTCTTTTGTATCCGACTCTAGGATTGCCAAGTATAACACACTTCCTTTCCTGACCAGCAACTTCACTGCCGAATGCTATGCGATTTGTGCGGCACTCTATTCAATCATGCAGTGCGATGAAGAAAACTTCGTTATATACACGGACTCCCCTATCTGCTCTAATGGCCCTAAAAAAAAACATTCTATAGTAAAGATCATCTTGTAAGAAAAGCACAAGTTTATGCATCAATGATAAAAGATCTGAATAAGAACATTATCCCTAGTTTTGGATTCCATCAAACGTAGGATTTATTAAAGGTAAACGACAGCAGCAGCTCTGGCTGCACAAGGAAGC
>RCWM02001349.1:0-42255 GCA_003667255.2 Euschistus heros | reverse complement strand
AAATTAATTTTTTTTTTTTTTGCTTTTTTACAGGTATGTATTCCTAGTGTTATCACCTCATGTCTTCATGCGTAAGTTAAATCTATTTTTTTTTATGTGTAATTTTAGCAACCACTGCCGATTATGTCCAAATTGTTTCATAAATACTATATTTATTAGTTATTATACAGTACTTTATTTTATTATATGCTGTGATAAGTAATGTCATTATCAAACCCGCTCGGCGGTTCTTTAAAGAGAAAAATTAGCTACGTCCGGACCTGGTTCTGAAAACGGGAGTTTAAGGCCAGTCAGTACTTTAATTATTTAGCGGTATTCCATTATATTTAAAAAATGTATTCATTAATTTTTTTTTTTTTTAGACCGATTTTAATACAATAAATAATAAAATCCGCATCCCTCAAGGGTGATAAAAAAAAATGGATGGTTATATATTTATTGATAAAATAGAAATAAATACAAATCTCGAAGTATACAAGATATAAATTAAATTTTTAAAAAATTTAAAAAATCAAAATTTAAAGTTCACCCTGAGAAACAACTGTCCTACAATTTGACTATACTACAAACCTGGGCCAACTAAAAACGTTACTACATATCTGGAATCATACAAAGGCTGTAGACTTACTTGATGAAAAAATTGAAAGAGAATCTATATCTACACTATTATATAAAATGTCAAGCAATTATTCGTTTGTTATCGCCAACCGCGAAAACTACTGAGCCAATCTTTACCAAATTTTAACTAAACCATTCAAGGAAGGTTTAGCAATAATAAAATTTAAATATTTGCAATTATTTTACAATGAAAAAAGCGATAATATGTGGATAACAATGAAGTTTGAAAATTGATCGATAGGTGGCGAGCGTCATTCTATATGAGAGGTTACAAAGGTACGGTGTTTATAGAGCTTGAAACTGATGTAATTTCTAGATTTACTTATATTAAATTAAATTATAATAAAATATTTAAATATTTGATGTGTGCAGAAACTGAAGAAGAAGCAATTGCCCAGATAAACGCATTATCAAAAATCGCCAGGGAAACGGGCCTACAAATTTCTAGAGAAAAAACAGAACTCATGACCACAGACATAAAGTACAAGAAAAAAGAAGTGGACACCATTTGTGGGAAAATTAAGGTTACACAAAAATTCAGAAATCATCTGCAGTAATGGCTCGGATCAAGAGAGTTTTAAGGAGAAAGCCACCAAACTGGAGAAGCTATTTTTCAATATCAGGAGCTTTTACAATAAGAAGAATTTATCCTTCAAAGCCAAGGTCAGACATTATAATACAGTAATTAAGCCCGTGATACTCTATGGGACCGAGACATCTTACCTCCCTAGCATGGAAAAGCTGTTGAAGGTAGAAAGAAAGATACTCAGAAAAGTCTACGGACCAAGAAAGACACCAGAACGTTTCAGACTAAGTTCCAACAGAGAAATCTATGATAACAACAAGAGTCTAGAAACCGATATCAAAATAAGAAGACTGATATTCTACAGGCATATGATGAGGATGAGTCCTGAAAGATTGAACGGGAAAATCTTCCGACATTTCCAACAGCAAAAGAACACATCTGGGTTTTTTTAAACAAATTAAAGATGACATGAATTCAGTGGGAATAAAGGATACAGACTGCCAAGGTAGGGAAACATATAGAAAATCATTAAATGACATAAAGGTCTTCGTGGGAAGGGAAAGAATAAGGAGTGGGGCTTGGACGGAGGAAAGAAAAGCCAAACATGCAGAACGAATGAGGAAGTTTTGGGAAATGAAGAAGAATCCCAAATCATGATATTCGCGTGGTCTATAAGGCCTTTTCGCGCCCAAAAAAAAAAAAAAAAAAAAATTGATGTGTGGTTAGCACCATTCCATTGTACAATCTACAATGGTAAAATTAGTGAATTCATCTGTATCAATTTTGTGTACATCATCTTTATAGTTCTTGGAAGGTTTAGTAATTATAATTTTATGCTTATTTCTGGCTGATAAATTGGTTACTACATATCTGGAATTATACAAAGACTGTAGACTTACTTTGAACATAGTTGGTTGATGCAAAAATAATGCAGGATTTTATTTCCGTTATTATTAATTCCAATTGTGCACACAAAACTAATTCACAATGTTAAGTGATGCTCATCATTACTTACTTTTCTGTATAATCCTTTTTTTTTTTTTTTTTTTTTTTTTTTTTTTTTTTTTTTTTTTTTTTTTTTTTTTTTTTTTTTTTTTTTTTTTTTTTTTTTTTTTTTTTTTTTTTTTTTTTTACATTCAGTCCATTCAGTTCCTCCAGACAAAATGACGTCTAGGAACGATTTTCGGCAAATTTACTTGTATGAGTTCAAGCTCGGTCGAAGTGCTGCGCAAACGGCTGGAAATATTAATGAAGTTTGGGGGCCAGGTACCATTAATGAATTTACAGTGCAGCGATGGTTACGAAAATTCCATAGTGGAAATTTTGACCTTTCAAACAAAGAAGGTGATGGCCGTACCTCTGCTATTGACAACGGCCAGTTAAAGGCAATAGTTGAAGCTGACCCCACAAAAACTACTCGAGAAATAGTAGAGGAATTCGATCTGGATTAGTCTACAATCGTACGCCATCTGAAGGCAATTTGGAAAAACAAAGAAGCTTTTACTGAATACCGAAAACCTGCACTATTTTTGCATCAACCTAATACATACGAAACATAAACAACACTACATTTCATTGGCTAAAGAGATGCCGGATGCGAGACCTCCTATAACAACACATTAGCTGAAGGTGAGGAATATACACCACTGGGTTCTATCTACCACAATCCAACCCTTGACATGATTATTGTATATTTTATTATATTTCTCATTATAATTCTGATACAAATAAAAGTTTTAAAACAAAACAAATAAAATAAGTACCTATTACACCAATGAAAATGAAATATTACAATCAAAAATACTTAAAAACAATACTACATACATTGCTAATTACACGGAACACTATCATTCACACATACTATTTTTTCAACATTACATAAACATAAAATAAAATACAATTTTCACACTTCTTTACAACAGCAACCCAATCCACTTGCTTCATTCCTAGTTACCCCGCCATTTACAAATATACTCTTTCATTAGAATATGTGTGAGATTTGCTTATTTACTGGCTAGTGTATGTATATTTACTATTAAGTAACGTTTGGTGTTTACTTACTGTAAATAGAAAGACACATATTTACTTTTACGATAGCATCAATCTGAAAATTGAAAAAAACATACAAAGAAAGTATTAATTTTTTTTATTAACATATAAAAGAAAGGTTTCTTAAAATAAATGAGACAGTACGCTCGTTGCATAATGCCCCTTTCTTCTTACTTTCCCTATTGCAACTAGAATAACTTATTTATTTTGATCGTACAGACTTTCCATTGCACTTAAAGCATATTAAGTAATACATAACACATATGATTTACATCTGCCATGTTGTATTTCTTCTAAAGATAGTATTAATTCAACTAAGTATATACGTATACTTAAAATTCTTCATGTATGTTGGGTCGTTTTATATGAGATGCCCTGTTGTCAAGTAATTCTAGAATTACTGCCTTAATATTGTTTTTGCACATCCACACACATTTGCACGTCCATAAATAAAAACCCGAATAAATCTGACCAAACAGCTCTTACCACACATTACAGGAAAACAAAACGTTCTTTTAAATTAAACAAAATAATTTTAAAAGATTAAAGAAATAATAACCATAGAGAAATTTTAAAATCGCGCGATAAACAAAAAATCTTAACACCTGTTATTCCAATTTCAATACATTCAGACCAATAATATACATTTACATTAATATACATCATATAAATCCATTTATTAGTATAGTACACCGAAATATTTTTGTACCTGCATCTGGGGAATTTTCCTTGGGAATTCCCCATAAACGTTTGTAACTGTTTTTCAAAATTTGCCCAGGTCAGTAGTGTACTAGAATTTTTAGAATTTAGTTAGTCGATACCATATCCACCAATAACATTTTAACTAGTTTCATACTCCTCTATATTCTGTAATTATATATATTTTTATTATTCTAACACATGGTGTTATATACTTATATTGTAGCTAACTTTATGTTTTTAAATAACTTGTATAACTTATATAATTTTATTGTGACCTGTTTTTTCACTGGAGGGCATGAATATGATAAATACATTGTCTCGAAACGTCGCCAAAATAGTTGTTTTTATTTATTTACTGAACCTCAAGAACCTTACTAAATATTTAATGGTAACAGTCAAGAAATTTATCAAAAAAAATAAAATAAAATAAAATATATATATATATATATGTGTGTGTGTGTGTGTTTAGTAAGGTTCTTGGGGTTCAGTCAATAAATAAAAATCAACTATTTTGGCGACGTTTCGAGACTATATTGTTCTCATAATCATGCCCTACAGTGAAAAAAACAGGTTATTCCAACTTACTACATTCAGACCAATAATATACATTTACATTTATATAATTCATACAAATCATTCTTCCATTTGTTAGTATATTACACTGAAATATTTTTGTACCTACATCTTTGGGAATACCTACCCAGTCCTTTTAACTTAATTTTTAAGAAATAGGGTTGTCCCCACTAACCTTTGTAAACTAGAGATCATGGAAGATTAACATTCACAGAGTTATCTGTGAGTTACACACAGTTATCTTATTTCTAAAATTATAGAAAAATATGTAAAGAACTAACGCCTCTACGAGTATGGTCACCCCCACAATACTCACACCCTGTATCCTTGAAATGACAACTCAACCGTACCGGACGTGAGAACGAATCGTAATTAGATTATGTGGGCCGTGATATATTTTATTGTTGAGGATTTATGTCTGAAACAAGAAGGCAGTGAATGAGTACACGCAATGGCGGGTAGGGATTGGATTGGATGGGGGCGTTATGTTTATTGGTATAAGTCTTCATTATTTGTGGTCTTATTACAGCGAGGTATGTGAAGTTGTTGAAGTAATTCAAATCTGAAGGTCGAATATTATATTTGCATTTTCTCAATTAAAATTAGCATAATGTTGAACATTCGCTCCTAAAAATCATTCCAAGATCACAGATCGGGTTTCACTTATTTTTTGAAGCAGTGGTTCTATAACGTTATAACAGTTTATGATAGTCAAGACTGTTACGAAACATACCTTCTGAGACCCTTCAGTGTTTAAAGTTGATACAAAAAACAAATCTTCTAAAATTCTTTTGTTTTCACATAATTTTGTAATATCCTACTTTCACTCGGAGACAAGCAAGTCTCTGACCTCACAAGGACATGATGAAATCAGCGTCCAAACTGGGAGAAGATTGCGTCCCCAAAGCCGGAAGACGGGTACAAAAACCGACATGTCTAGTCCTGCAGGGAGTGACTCACTCCCGAACAATGTCATGCGAGGTAA
The DNA here is from genome assembly GCA_003667255.2 of Euschistus heros. NCBI lineage: Eukaryota > Metazoa > Arthropoda > Insecta > Hemiptera > Pentatomidae > Euschistus > Euschistus heros. The sequence goes on along the minus strand of RCWM02001349.1, from coordinate 36,802 downwards.
CTCAACTCCTGAACGAATCACAGCATCTTATAGCCCACTAACTGACTAGCAGCCTTTTCCTTTCATTTCTTTCCTCCGTGGAAATCCTTCTATTACCGATAGATCCTTCCAACTGGTTTAGCAGGGATGACGAAATATCTTGGTACATTTTTGGCACATCTATTTTGGATTGGAGTAGTGTTACGATTATAGTTTTGCTTTTATCGATATTTCAGTTTTATATTGTCGTAACTGCAACATCGTTATAAAAAAAATCGATATTTATTTAAGATAATAATTAAATTATAGTTTTCGGTAATTGTATCCATTTTATAAACATCGATCGGGTTTGCTATAATAAGGTAATTAATTCATCAATCCTAATTATAATAATATTTATCTATACTATTATATAAAAGGACAAGCCAATTTTCGTTTGCGATCACTAACCACGAAAACTACTGAACCAATCTACCATATTTTAATTACATCATCTTTAAAGTTCAGGGAAGGTTTATTAATAATAAAATTTAGATATTTTTAATTATATTTCCATAAAAAAAAACGATAAATATGTGGTGCGCAGTGAAGTTTGATAATCAACCGGGAGCAGAGTTTTCAGTGATAAAACTATTAAACCCAACTGTACCAGATTTTAAATATATCTTAATTTTTCTTGTAAGATTTTATATATACAGGGTGTTCGGAAGATCGTTGGGCAAAAAATTATCTCGGGTAGGGAGGTTCATTTTGAACCTCTTTAAGGTCACTTACCTATATACAAAGTCTTACGGTTTTTTTTAATGAATTTTTTTTGTAAAAATGGCCAAATCCAAACATTTATGCCTTATAACTCCGTTGTTTACTGATATATCAACGCCATTTTTTTCCCTGTAATTACTAATACATTTTCCATGTAAAATAAAAAAGATATGGTGCAAAAAACAAATACCAAAAAAACGAGAGATCGTTAAATTTTGTCAAAGGAAAAAATAAAAATTATGAACTTCAAGTTTAGGTTCAATAAAAAAAAAAGTAAGCGCAACAGCCAAATCCAAATTGTTTTAAAAACTTCTCTATTTAATACTCTTTAAAAAAATACATTTTGCCAAAATACCATATATATATATATGGATATATATATATATATATATATATATATATATATATATATATATGGATATATATATATATATATATATATATATATATATATATATATATATATATATATATATATATATATATCCATTATTGAAATTTACAACTATACAAATATGTACATCAAGTAAATGAGCTGATAACGATTACAATGACATGTAACAACTTGAAAAGAACTACTCATCAGTTGCAATTCAATAAAATTTTACACTAGAAGATCTCTAGGCCATCTTCTTTTCAGACGCCTCGGAAGATTATCGGAAATGGAGTGGGAAGCAAGTTGAGAAACTAATGGATTTGAGTGGTTATGGAGCTTACTATGAAAGAATAGGTATCTGGTTTGGGCTAACTCAGCAACATATGGAACATTAAGGTCTTTATGGATAAGCTTATTGGTGACAAAGTAAGGGGCATTTAGGATTTTTCGAAGGATTTTGGATTGTAAGGATTGGATACGTGATGAATTGGATGGTTTAGTAGAGCCCCAAAGCTCAACTCCGTACGTCCAAATAGGTCTAATAACAGTCATGTAAATAAGTCTTTTGTAATGAATTGAAAGGTTTAATTGTTTGTCTAGTAAATGTTGAAGTAGTCTGTAACGACGAGCAGTTTCTTGTCTGGGAAAATAATAATCTTTACTATAATAATAAATTAAATCAAGAAGAAGACCCTCATTGAAAAGTAGCTGCACGTGGTCCTTAGAAGGCCCAAAAAAAAAAATAATAAAAAAAAAAATAAATGTACAGTCTTAAGCGCTGAAAACAATGTTTGTTAAGCTGTCATACTTTTATGGTTAGAAATAAAAATCTGACCTGATGGGCCGATTAAATTATGCCAAATTAAAAATTATTGCCAAATTAAAATGTCGGTTTGCTTTTCGATATTGAGTGTAAAAATATGATTCATGGGCCTTTAGTTGTAAGCATTAATTATGCAATCCATTGTGTTATTTAATAATTTCTGTCCATGTCTAATTATGCTTTTACGTAATCTTCAAACATCTAATCAGTGCAATTTTAACCAGGTAAAAAATTACTGCTACGCGTTGAAATATCATTAGAGAAATAATGCTGAATTATTTTACTTATGAGAACAGGTGAAGCCGCGACGAAGAATGCTAGTAAAGGTATAAATATAAATTATAATTCCTAACTCAGAATCTGATATGAGAGAATTTCACTATCCTCTACAGGCATTAGTAAGGGGATACAGCTGCCGTACCAAATTGTGAGGTAAATGACCAGAAAAGCAGAACATTCTTGACAAAAAACCCTATCGACACATTTTCCATCTCTGGATGTTTTTCTATGTCTGATCTGATTTTCCTTCCAGATCTTCCTTTGAACGGTAACACATGGCCCGTTTATCGAGCACAGTCTCTTCTGGTTCCGCTAATGTCAGAGTTGCATCCAGGCATCTAAACCTTTAAGTAAAAGCTTTGAAAAAATTTCGTAGAAAAATTATAATTCTTTCATATAACAATTAGTACTTTCCATTATTATTTTAGAATACTTTAAATCAGTCATGTATGGGTACCTAAATGTTTCGTTTCTCGATTCCGATACCAATAAATTTATTCTCGATTCTCGATAGCTTTAGCTCAGCTGTTTTCAAAATAACCCCAAATGATTCAAAAATAACCCCAAAAAATAGAACGAAACTATATCAGTTCAAGAAATAAATATAAAACCGATAGTAGCATTTATTATATATCTTGTTATTTATTTATTTATTTATTTGAGAGTTTTGTAAGCGTAAAACTCCATCAACGCTCGTCCGTTCTTGATAGAAATTTATCTTTATTTTGTAATGTAGCTTTTCTCTATAAAGGAGGGCTATCACTTGTTCAATTATTTCTTCATCGTTGCCCAGCGCCTTTGAGATGTCTCGAGGTATTCCAGATTCGGTTAGCTTTTTGCTGTAGTATGGGCATTCAGTAAACATATGGTTTATTGAAAAAACATTGCCACACATTTCACAATTGGGAGGAGCCTCTTTGGTTATTAGGTGAAGATGTGTTGTCCTGGAGTGGCCAATGCTTAATCGCGTTGGGATCACTTCTTCCCTGCGATTATTGCGGTAGGAACTGCTCCATGGTTTTATTTCCTTCTTTATAGCCTTGAGTTTACTCGGTGGGCTGTGATCCCACAATGCTTGCCACTCTTGGGATACCTTCTCTCTAAGTGGGCGTGCGAGTTCTGACACAGTTAGGAAGGTTTTGCCAGGTCCTGGGAGGGCTAGAGCTTCTTTTGCTGCTTCATCAGCCATATCATTACCTCTTATACTGATATGACTTGGTGACCAGATGAAGTAAACCAATTTTCTTCCTTCATATAGTTTCTTTACAAGATCCAGAATGTAGTGTATTCCTATGTGATCTGAATACATGCTGATCATAGACCTTAAAGCGCTGAATGAATGATTGTTTAGTGACAATGGCAGATGCTGTTGATGTGTCTGATTTGGACCCGTCTGTGAATATTAATAAATATTGAGGTAAGGAGGATATGATATTGTCAAACTGTTTCCTGTATACTTCAGGTTTTGTATTTCCTCTGGGATATTTTAATAGACTCAGGTTTAATTTTGGTGGAATGTAAGACCAGGGATGTGTGCCAGTTTTAATTAAGTTTAATGTACTTGTGAGTTGGGTGAGTGGTTTGAGGGTATAATTTGCTTATTACATCTACCAGGTATGCAAGTTTAAAATGTCGTTTTAATTCCAATAGAATGCGCTCTTAGCCTATTGAAGGATTTTCTTATCTCTAAACGCTATTTTGTTTGTTAGTCATTTGTTTACAAATGTCAGTTGTTTTTAAGTCGTTTACGTGGACGTATCATACCTTTCTTTGGTGTTAAAAATGTCTAATTTTAAGCCAAATAAAGAGCATTTGCGGCATGTCATGATTTTCTTATTTAATCAAAAGAAAAAGGCATCTGAATGTCATCGAATTCTTGTTGAGACTTATGGCGATGTTGCTCCAACCGTCAGGACATGTGAACGTTGGTTTCAAAGTTTCAAACGTGGTGATTTTGATGTTACTGATCAAAAACGAGAAAATCGACCAAAAAAGTTTGAGGACTTCGAATTGCAATCTTTATTAGACGAAGACAATACCCAAACCCAACAAATGATGGCAGAACAGTTGAATGTCACTAGGCAAGCCATTTCCGATCGCCTGAGAGCTATGGGAAAGATTCAAAAGGTTGGGAAATGGGTTCCACATGAATTGGACGAACGACAGATGGAAAAAAAAAAAAAAAACGAAAAACTGTGTGCGAAATGCTGCTTTTACGCCACGAAAGAAAGGGTTTTTTGCATCGAGTTGTAACTGGCGATGAAAAATGGATTTATTTTCAGAATCCCAAACGAAAAAAATCATGGGTAACGCCAGGACAACCATCCACATCGAGTGCAAGACCGGATCGTTTTGGGAAGAAGACAATGCTGTGTGTGTGGTGGGATCAGAAGGGAGTAGTCTACTACGAGCTTCTCAAACCCGGCGAAACAGTCAATACCGAGCGCTACCGACAACAAATGATCAATTTGAGTCACGCATTGATCGAAAAAACGCCCAGAATGGGCTCACAGGCACGCCAAAGTCATTCTTCAGCATGATAACGCTCCTGCACATTCAGCCAGATTGACTAAGGAAACGATTTCTTCGCTTGGTTGGGAACTCCTACCCCACCCGCCGTATTCACCTGACCTGGCGCCTTGTGATTATCACCTCTTCTCATCGATGGGACACTCATTGGCGGAGCAACACTTCAACAATTTCGAAAACGTACGAAAATGGCTCGATGAATGGATTTCAAATAAAGATGAAGCATTCTTTTGGAATGGTATCCATATATTGCCCGAGAGATGGACAAAATGTGTAGAAAGCGAGGGTCAGTACTTTGAATAAAATATATTATACTTTTTTTTAAATTACTGTGTATATATTTTAAGAAATAAACGACATTTTAAACTTGCATACCTGGTAGTTTTATATTTATTATATCTTGTTAATATAATTTTAACAATGGACGATAGTATTATTAAATTCACAAATTCTTATATTCGAAGATATATATTCCAAAGCTTGGTTTAGGAATTGAAATTGTTACTATGCCCTTTCATTAAATTCTGTCAGGTGAACTGGATTTGTTTAGGAGTATTAGATTTCGAAAACTAGTATTTACACATAATACAAATAATCGTTACTCATTTACATATCGTACCTTAATTATATCAAAAACGTCTTAGTCACATTATTTCGTTGATTAGACATTGTATTCTTATTTCTCCATTTTCCGATAGCGAATATATATCTTCAAAAAACTGAAGTTTAGCCTGCAGTAGCAAGAAATTTGTTTTTAATTCTGAACAAAGTAGGCTTGGTAATAAGGAGAAGAACCAATGTATAACAATAAACATAATTAGAAATCACATAACTATTGCCAACGTTAAAGGTATCGATCGATTCCTAGGAATAGACTTTGGATCACCAATTCTCGGTACTGATTCTTCGATCAAGAATCGATGGAAACTACATTGCTAAACTGTATTACCTATGTGAGTTTTTAACAGAAAAAAACAAAAACAAACGAAAACAGGCAAACAGTTGAATGAAATGAAACATATGTTTTGGAATAAAACTTGTGGTATTGATGAAACACACTTTTTTAAAAGAACGCATACATTTTTAATTTTAAAATTACTAGATTTTCATTGTTAACTTCAATTCAATATCATCCTATTTCAGTTTTTAAGCAAATCATAGATCATTCCTGCTCTGATACCACTTAAGTTTCACCTTTGGAAGGTTCGTAATATTTTTTTATTTCCCTAGGGAGTGTTGATTACTTTATCTTACTAAATAATAAAAGGCTTCTTTAGTTCTTAATAATTAGATAATAGTCCACTCAATGAGTGCTGAAATGAGGGTTGGAGTCAGGGAATGAAACCGATACATTTATATTTTTGCTGCTCTTGATACCATTATTTAAGGTAGAAAAAATAACGTTCTTTAATATGCTATTCTAAAATATGCTTTATTCTGCTCCAAGGTTGATCCAATCCCGACCGTAGCGAAATTTTTCCATCCTTTGAGGATTCGACCTGGGCCGGAACAATAAATATCGATCCTTCGTTTTTACTTTCTCATTCTTCAGATGAAGAAAGTATTGAAACCGCGAAAAAATTCGACTTCGATATTTTAATGTTTCTTGACGTTTCATAGGGTGTAGAATCCAAAAAAAAATAATATCTTAAGGCTTGGGCACACAGAGAGCGGTCTGTAGCGGCGGTCTGCGATCTGCGACCGTGTAATACACAACATTGAATCATCCCCGTCAAACAGCACGCGGTCTACCCTCGCGGTCCAGTTTTCGTCGTGGCGATAAGCGATCCAGTAGTACAAAATTACAAATTCAACCCTGACTGCCTCACCACCTGCGATTAAAAAATGACCGAACAAATCGAATTATTGATTGAAAATGTTTGAAAACATAAGTGCTAGTATGATAGTGCCGGCGATCATTACAAAAATGTTTTGATGAAGGCGGAACCATAGAATGCGATAGCAAAAGAATTAAATTCAACAAGTCAGTACCATTTTTTTAATTAATAAATTATTCATTTTTTAAAAGGCATAACTCTCCATTATTCATTTTTTATTCATTCATTTTGACATGTTTCAGAGCTCAATTGCTCCATCTTCAGGTTCTACAATAATTTATGTTATATTTACAATTCTATACTATTTTACTATTACATTTAACAGTATTTGAAATTTTACCTTACACTGTGATATTCTCACATAGTCACACTAATTCACATTGACACCACTGGGCAATGTTCAATCATTGTTTTGTTTATTTATTACTAACATTCTGGCCTTTTAATTTGGTTCTTATTACCACTCCATTTTCATTCTGTTAGCTGTATTGTCACTATTATACACATTTTTATTATTTTTAATTACTAATGATTTTTATCCTGCATTTTATCAAATCATGCATTTCCTCGAAACCTTATCGCGACATCCGGAAATATTTGAAAAACCTATCTTAATGTGACTCTAGTTCGATGCATAAGCGGTGATATTCCCCTAGTCTTTTTCTCTTCTTATTAATTTCATGCACCCAGCATCATCTTTTCCTCTTTTGGCTTTGCAATGCAAATAGCGGAAGAAGAATTTCTTTTTCTGAGCTCATACTCAATATAAGAAACGCCAACACGGACCACGCCACGAGAGGAAAGAGACCAGACCGGACCGCTCAGCAGAATGTGTGAGCTCCCTATGTGACGTCCCTATATTGCAGGCCGCTGCGACAGTCACTGGATCGCTGACCACCGCGACAGACCGCTTTCTGTGTGCCCAAGCTTTTAGTGGTGTCGGTCCGTCCGGTAAAGTTTGTTCCAACCAATGCTCGGAAACTACTAATCGGATTTCAACCGGGTTTTTTTCTAAATGTTTGGTTTATGATCAAGCTGACCCTAAAAAATACCAGATAAAGATCGGTTCAGTTTAAGGTTGTAAAAATAAAATAAAACAATTAAAAAATCAATCTAAAATGACTGTTCCCCAGTGGGGGGAAATTTTTAGCGAATTTCACGGTGGAAAGGAAGCTATTGAGGTATTTTTAGATTGAGTTTAATTGGATGATTTTCTGAGGATTATAAGGATTTCTAAGGGGAAATTCGCTGCTTTCCGAGACTGCCTCGGGGCTTTTTTTTAGTTGTTTGGTTTGGGGCCGAAATCAAGGTTCAGAAAGAAACATGTAGGATCGATATTTTTTTTCTCCGCAGGATCAAATCCTCAAGGGATCCAAAAATATCGCTCCTGGCGGATTCTGTTTCGTTCGGGAGCGGTTGTTCTATAACAAAATGATATCATTCCAGTCCAGATCGGAACAATTTTTCTTATAAAAAATTGCTCCTGCTCCGAACGATTTGAATGAGATCGATTAGGAACGCTTCTTTGGGAACGATTCTTCGGTCCCTGGTTGTAGTGTCTTCCACAATCGTTTTTCAGAAAAAAATGTTAAAATACAAAGTTGTTGAGCATTAATTTACTTTAATTTTACATGTACGTTTCTGGCACTAGAAGCAAATTTTTGACAAAAAGTAAGCTAAAAAATTTTTTTTTCTTTCAATAATGTATACCTCCAAAACCGTTAGAAGTTCGACAAATATGTATAAAAACTATTCAATTAGCTTTAATTTTTATTTGAATCATATTTTTCGAGATATAATTGAAAACCCCAATATTGGGACCTTCTCCCCTCCACCCCACCGTCAGCTCAATTCCCAGGGCGGGAACTTCTAGTATTTTCTTCTTCTATCTACTAATAAAGGGTAGTTCGCATTATGCTTTTTTAGTCTAGTAGCAAGTAATTTAGTAGCTAAATTACCCGCTACTGCCCCAAAATCGTTCGCACTTCCACTTTAGTGTTTAGTTTAGTTCCAGGACAGTTTACAAGTGAGTGGTGTTTTGTAAGATGAACAGCCTACTGCGCAATTAAGTGAATCAACTGATCAAGTTAATCTTAACAGCGATTTTAGAACGAATCCCTTAGGTCAAAAATAATCGAATATTTCATACACTCTACTATATGTTTATTGGCTGAACTAATACGATATATTCACTTTAAGAATGAGCTGGATATGAAGTTAATTATATACAGATGTGACTAACAAGGGGAGGACACACTCAGTCTTTCACGGATCTTGTTGGCAATTTTTCTGGAGGTTACTGGTCAAAAAATATTAGACACGTATTTTGCCGTTCCGACCAATGGGCCCTAGAAGCCGAAAATAAAATAAAATAGCATTAAACTGGTTTATTTTATATTTCGAGTTTAAGAAATGATATCGAGATGATTCTCGCACCAAAATGTTTGGTTTTGATTGCGAATTCAAGGAAAAATACAGCCACTCCAAAGATTTTGGTTTAGGTTAATTAAATTCTAAAAAAATGATTAGATGAATGATCGAATGAAAGCGAGTTAATCCTTTTCAGTTAATTCTTCGTAGAACCTTTGATCAGCCTAAACTCTACATATTTATTAAATCGACTTCGATTTAAAAAAGTTTTTCGATAAAAACTTCGTTTTGTGGAGGTGCGGCGTAAGCTAACGAATCTTCGAAAATTCGATATATCAAGGTCTTCTTAACCAATCCTTCGATATGTAGAGGTAAAAATAACATAGGAATGGTAGGCTGATTCAAGAGGAATAGAAAAACTTTGATTTATCAAGGAGGCTTAACTAAACCATCCAATTCATCTCGTATCCAATTCTTACAATCCAAAGTCCTTCGAAAAATCCTCAATGCCCCTTACTTTGTCACCAATAAACTTATCCATAAAGACCTTAATGTTCCATATGTTGCTGAGTGAGCCCAAACCAGATTCCTATCCTTTCATAGTAAGCTCCATTACCACTCAAATCCATTAGTTTCTTAACTTGCTTTCCACTCCATTCCCGATAATCCTCTGAGGCGTCTGAAAAGAAGATGGTCTAGAGATCTTCTAGTGTAGAATTTTATTGAAGTGCTACTGATGAGTAGTTCTTTTCAAGTTTTTACATGTCATTGTAATCGTTATCAGCTCATTTATTTGACGTAAATATTTGTATTGTTGTAAATTTCAATAAATTGATATATATTTAAAAAAAAATATTATCAAGAAATTCGCTATATAGGTTACACTGTACAACAAACTTCACATTGATTTTTTTTCTCTTTATTTTTTAGTTTTTTACCTCGCCATATATTTTAAACACGGCTACGAAACTTTAAATGTATTAGTTATATAAAATCAACCAGTATTTTAAAAAAAAATGAATTAAGTTAAATAATTTTTAATTTATATTTTTTATTCTAAATATAAAAATAAAAAAAATAAATAAATAAGTTTTAGTTCAACGAAAAAAGTTTTTTTTTTTTTTTTTTTTTTTTTTTTTTTTTTTTTTTTTTTTTTTTTAATAACAATTTATTGAAATTTGCAACTGTACAAAATTTCTACATCAAGTAACTGTGCTGTTAACTATTCTCTTAGAATAACGTGACAAAACATGAAAAGTACTACCCATCAGTAGCACTATAATAAAAATTCTACATTAGAAGGTCTCTGGGCCATCTTCTTTTCAGACACCTCGGAGGATTATCTGGAATGGTGTGGGAAGCAAGTTGAGAAATTAGGGGATTTGAGTGATTATGGAGCTTACTATGATAAGATAGATATCTGGTTTGGGCTAAATCGGCAACATATGGAACATTAAGATCTTATCAGTTTATTGGTGGCAAAGTAAGGTGCATTGAGGATTTTTCGAAGGATTTTGGATTGTAAGGATTGGATACGAGTGAATTGGATGGTTTAGTGGAACCCCAAAGCTCAACTCCGTCCAGATAGGTCTAATCACAGTCATGTATATTAGTCTGTTGTAATTAATTGGGAGCTTTGAACGTTTTTTTAATAAATTTTGAAGTAATCTGTAACGGCGGGCAGTTTCTTGCCTTTATAGTCTTGTATGTGGATTCCAAGTAGGACGTTTGTCCAAGTGGAGTCCTAGGTAGCGGATCTGTTCAACAGGGATTAGTGCGAAAAAAGTTAAATACAAATATTTAAGGCTTATTATAATATGCAATGATCCAAAACTAATAAAATGTTTGGATTTTTACAATTTTATTTAATATGGTAGACTTTAAATATTTGAATTTAAATAATGTTTTAAGATTAGTTTAAAATGTTCACCGTATTTGTTGATTTATTAATCATCCGTGTAATTAATTATGTAGCATTGTTCCAATTAATGATCATAATTTTAGTTTTATTACCGTTTTAATTTTAAATATTTAATCTTCTATGAAAGGTTTTTGTTCTGATTTTATATTTGACTAGCTGCCCCGGCAGACGTAGTTCTGCCCTATTTTCTCTAAAACAACACAACGTTGATTTTTTATGTAAATAGTTCCTCCCCGACAGACTTTGTTCTGTCAAAAGTTATTGTCCCTTCGCAGTAATAAAACATTTCAGAGTGATCACTTTATTTATAGATTTATGTCTCCATAATAAACAACGATTGCTTACAAATATGTTTTCTATTTTGTACATTGCAAGACTTTAGTAGTGTAATCTGGTATTTTCAATGTAATGCCTTATGGTACACGATATTTTTTGTTTGATTACTTGGCGCATAAATAAATAAAGCTGTAAGTTTTCCGACGCGAGAGCAGGCAACATACAACTGTCCATGAGAGAAGCATGGGTTTTGCAGATTGACGCCGCAAACACTCAACGACTGACCCTGTGCCTAAACAAAAACGTTTAAAAAAAAAATTAGCCGAATTGGTCGAGCCGTTCTCGAGTTTTACGTTTAGCAACACATTTGGCGATTCATTTTTATTTATATAGATAGATAAAAACCTTCCTTGTGCCTAAACATAACGTTAAAAAAAAAAAAAAAATTAGCAGATTTGGTCTAGCCGTTCTCGAGTTTTACGCTTAGCAACACATTTGTTGATTCATTTTTATTTATATAGATAGATAAAAACCTTCCTTGTGCCTAAACATAACGTTAAAAAAAAAAAATTAGCCGAATTGGTCGAGCCGTTCTCGAGTTTTACGCTTAGCAACTCATTTGGCGATTCATTTTTATTTATATAGATTACTTCCCATTATTAACTCTTTATGATTTTTTACTTATAGTATTTAATTTTAATCTCGGTTTGTTACGAATATAAAGTAAATTCCTTGGCCTTATTTAAGGAAAACTGAACAAGGTTACTTACTGATATAATCAACTTTTCTTTTTTTCACTTCCTACTTTTAGTCAAGGTTTGCTTATGTTATCATACGTTAAGATATGTAAACATTACATATGTATTAGTCACAGGTAAACTCTTGTTCCCCTGTCATTATAAATAAAATACCTTGGAAAACATGAGAATAGTTTAACTTAAACATAATGAAGATAATTGCAATTAGGATCGATGAATTAAATGCCACTTCTATTGAGATTATTTTATTATAAAACTAGTTTCGAATGCTAAACATTCATCTTCAGTTCTAAAACATACAAACATTTTTTCAACACATCAATACTATGTTACATAGATTATATATACTAAAGTTTTTAAAAAGGTAAGACAAGAAATCAAGCACAGGCACTCGCCTTCGAGGTAACTAAAACACTGAATTTGTGAGAAGTAAAAGGGGGGCAGGTAGGTTAAGTTTTAGATTTACAACTGGGTTTCCCTTATGACTCATTGGGTTTTTCCGTTCCTATGGGAAACATATTTAAAATGGGGCTATTGGATATGTTAATCTGATCATTTAAACAAAAATCTAGATCGGTTTTAAACGATTTTATTATTTCTAGTGATTCAAAAGTATTTAATTTTAGGCTATTTTCTACTTGATGTAATATTTTTACTCCCGAGTCTTTATTAAATTTGTGGTTATTTTCATTCAGATGGATAGCGAAATTGGAGTTTTGAGTCTTAATAGTGTAAGCTCTTATATGTTCATTTACTCTTTGATTTACTGATCGTCCGGTTGTTCCCGTGTATTTTGCTTCACAGTCATTATATTTTAATTCGTATACGCCGCTTTTTTGGAAAGGGTCTATTTTGTCTTTCGGTGAAGGGAAGTATGATGACAATGGTTTATCTATTTTAAATGCAGGGTTTAAACCTAATTTTTTTAATTCTTTCCCGACTTTAGCGGATATTGGGCCGTAATATGGTACTTATAAATCTTAGAATTAAATAATAAATCTTGGTACTTATAAAAGTTAAAATTATAACTACTTATAAATCTAATAAAAAAGGAAATCATGTTCAAAAAGTTCACTGTTGGACGAAAAGCATGTGATTTGTAAAAAATGTCAGCCGGTGTGGCGGCTTCACGAAGAATTTGAATTTCGTCTGCTGATGCTTATCCCCCTCCAAATATTGGCAGACTACGTTTCGTTTGTGATCACTAGGGCTGTGAATTATATGCAATAAAAACTGAAAAATAAGCACATATATAGTGATATTGGGTAAAATATGCAATTAAATACCGAAAATATACAACTATCTGCATTATTAGAAAAATAAAAAAATCACTATACATACCTATTCTTAAGTAAAAACTCAAGTTTAAATAACTGATTGTGTTGAAAAGGGGAAAAAACCTTTAAAAAGCTAATATTAAATAACAAAAACAAATGTTAACAACCTTTATTAAAAAAAAATAAACGCATAAACAGGGAACATTAAAAACGAAAAAAATCATGACATCAATTTCCAGGAAACTTAAACAACAATCACAACCAAAATAAGCATAAAAATCATAAAAAAACAAAACAATAAGCAACGACCATAAAAAGCTCTCCCGACTTATTCATGCCACTTTTTCAGGTTTTCTAACAAAATATATCGTCTATTGGAGCTCAAAATAGATTTGAAACGCTCTATACTAAACGACCGCTCTACATCTTATAAATATAAAACATTTCCATCATTCTTGAAAGTCTCATTTGAAAGCTCACCTACGTACTTTCTAACAAGATCTTTTGTCTTTCGGTAGTTTAGGTTAACACAAAAGAACAATTTACGAATGATATGTCTCGATGAACAATGTGTGAGAGACTGTGTAATGGAATGATGGAAGGGAGAAGGGTGAGATGAAAAGTGAAGTCATAAAATTCCACTTATTTGAGCGAAGCATAAACGAGAAATTAATCGGATTAAACAATTCTAAGAGAAGTAAATACGATCGAAAGTTCGCTGAAACCTAAGAATCAGGACTTCAACACATACAAACGCTTTGATTAGGCAAAAAAATAAAAGAATGGGAGGAGTTATTATAGCTATTTTTCGTTTTAATCTATATATTTTTTTTTTCTGCTCGGAAACATAAACAAATTCAAATGTCAAATGCTGATATGCCGGATAGATAAATATGCAAGTCTAGTTTCAAAATATGTAAAAATATGCATTTATGGCAAAATATGCACAAATATGCAAATTAAAAATAGCGCTAATTTATTCCAAATGCCTCAAATCATATATATTTTGATAATATTAGATGTTTTAGTTAGTTAGGAGAAATATGCAAATGCATATATTTCACAGCCATAGTCATCACAGAAACTCATGTTGTTAACTTCTGTTTCACTTTTTTCCATTTAAGAAGACTAAATATCAATATAACACACTAAACAACACAATAGGGGTCATCTGTGGTGTATTGGTTAGCATAGCAACCTACTAAACCCAAGATCGCGGGTTCGCAGCCCGGCAGATGACCTTAGGATTTTTTAAAGAGAGTAAAAATCCTACCTCTGCCGTCCTTCGGAAGGGACGTAAAATGGGGGTCCCAAGCCTGTGCGATGTCAGGTACTCGTTAAAGATCCCTATCCTAATTATACCTGGATAGGCAAAATTTAGGACTTCCACCGTAGCATCGTCCGATTAGCCATAGCAGCATAAAGTGACGTTAAACGAAATAAACAAACAAACTAAACAACACAATCAAAGTTGAAACTGTAGAAGTGAATGTTTACATGCGAGGTTATGTGAGGAAAGAACTATCGATAAATGTAAACTCGAAGTGAAGCGGACTGGTGCATCGTTTGTCAGGCCAATCTTAATTTTTTAATTTCAATTATTGAAATTTACAACTGTACAATATACATCAAGTAAATGTGTTTCTAAAGACTACAGTAACAAATCAAAACTTGAAAAGAACTACCTATCAGTAGCACTTCAATAAAAAATCTGCACTATGAGATCTCTAGGCCATCTTCTTTTCAGACGCCTCGGAGGATTATTGGGAATGGAGTGGGAAGCTGGAATACGAAAATGAAAGGATAGGTATTTGGTTTGGGCTAACTCAGCAACACATGGAACATTAACATCTTACGGATAAGTTCATGGGTGACAAAGTATGGAGCATTGGGGATTTTTCGAAGGACTTTGGATTTAAGGATTGGATGCGAGATGAATTGGATAGTTTAGTGGAGCCCCAAAGCCCAATTCCGTACGTCCAAATAGGTCTAATCACAGTCATGTAAATAGGTCTTTTGTTAAGAAGCTGCGAAGGCAAGAATTATCGCATCCTATAAAATTGATTCTATAGATGTTTGTCGAACTTCCAACTCGACGAGATATACGTTATTGAAAATCAATAATTTTCGAAAAACAAGAAGTAAATCTTACCTCTATTGCTTCAAGTGCATTCCACGATCGTTTCTCAGAAAAAATGCCAGAATCGAATTTCTAGGGGATTACATTTGCTATAATTTTATAAATACGTTTCTGGCGCTTGAAGCAAATATTTGACAAAAAACAGGTAAAAATTATCGAATTTCAATAACGCATATCTCGAAATCTTTTGGAAGTTCTACAAATATGTATTGAAAAATTATTAAAGGAAATTAAATTTACTTTAATTTTGATCTTAAACATTTTCATCTAAAGTCTTATTTCTGACTGAACCATTAAGTCGGCTTGTGTTAGGTTAGGTTGATGATTGTTTAAATCTAGGGGTCTTAAGCCTCTAGATCCCAATAGTTTTCTTTTGGGAAAATATTCTTTATAGAGTTACGAAATTGTAATAATTGTCTAAGAGCTTAAGATTTAAACAATAATATAAAGTGCATGACTTGAAAAAATCAATAATTTTCTTTTGTTTAATTACTGACATTTTATCTCCCCTCGCACGATCTCCCCATTGTTTGATTAACATCAAAATCGGACGATTTTGCATCAGTTCTTTCTTTCATATATTGAAGTGCCTTTAAGATATTGCACTATGAGATTGACTGGTTCGTTTAGATCAGGGGTTTCCAAACTACGGCCCGCGGGCCAAATCCGGCCCGCCAGTGACATCTATCCGGCCTGCGACAGCTACGCGACGCACCCTTAAGGTGTTAATAGTAGTCTTTGGGGCGTGGAAGTACGTTTAAGTGAAGTACGTGAAGTACGTGACTTATTATTGTGATAAGATGAAAAAAAAAATCAGAATAATAATAACTCGATTTTATTCACTTAATAACATGTATAGTACCCACAGAATTTAACTTAAGCACAATTACAAACAAATAATTGAAATGAATCCAACTAACATTATAAATACATATAAACATTATAACATATAAATTACTAATGAGGTTTATGTAGTTGTGATTCTTCACTGACAATAGTTTGTAGTTGAGGACCAATTTTACTTTTACCAATTATTAAGAGAGATTTAAAATAGATAATATGATATAGATCTGTATACATTCTTTACGTACTACATTTTGGAGAATGTTTTCTCACACAAGTAGGTAGAACCAAAAACATATTTTATTTTATTATGACAGTTTAATAGTAAATTAAACCAGCTTTAAAGTGAAAAAAATAAGTAATTTTAAATTGGGCTAAAAGTTTCGGAGTTATAGCCAAAAGAGTACGACAAATGTGTTTTCACGGAGAAGTGTGACTGACCGCAAGTTGGTTAATTTCTATCATTTTTTCCCAATACCATAACTTCACAAAAACTGGACCGATTTCGGAGTTGTGTTTTATATTTTTGTAGGTACTGGTTCCAGCTACAATTAATATATGTAGAAATTCTTCGAAAAACGCTTCTTTCTCGTGTTATACGTTTAACAACCGAAAGTAACGGGTATTTTGGGCGTTTTTTTTTGTTTGCGATTTTGGGACTGAAGCCGACGGATGATGTGAAGCAAACTTCAGATTCGGATTCTGCAACCCAAAAAACGTAAAGATTCGTTGAGAATTAAAGTTACTACTTTACTGGACTATTACATATTTCCTTGTGTAACCACCAGATTTCGTCAAGTGCCGTGGTCTTAACAATACAGTACAACACAATAGCGATTAAACTAGCGACTTTAACAAGTTTATGCTCGCTCAGGGCGCCTACTCTGCGACCAGTCTAGAAATTATCTTAGCAGGAAAATTAAAAAGGTGTTGGCCCTCGGAACCCTTGAAAGTAATCAGGCCCGAAGACTGAACAGTTTGGAGACCCCTGGTTTAGATCAATGATAAATTTTTAAAAGTTCTGATTTTCGATAATTTTGAGGAAGGAAAATGAGTTCTCTGCCTAAAACCAAATCGGAACCGGTATACCGATTTTAATTCCATACAAAAAAAAAAAAGATGGATGAAATTAGCTAAAAACAATTTTACTTTTAAACTTGTGTTTAAAATATGTAGTCTTAAATAAAGCTATACATACGCTCACAGATTTTCGGAACAACTTAATGATTTTTCCTCCCATTTTTGTTATTTATACTTAATGTCGTTTTATAACGGAATTGGGGAAATATAAAATTTTCGAAGAATTGTTGAAGTCCCAGTTATTCGAAGACCCAATGAGAAACTTCGTCTTTTGTCGGAAAGTAGCAACAACAAACCAGCTTTTCGCTGACCATCGTATACAGCCGAAGAGTCCTTGGTGAGGGCAAACAATGAACGACATCCAACAAAGAGATAGAAATTGTTGACAACAATGGGAACTGCCGCGTAGATCTTGCACCTCTTGTACTACATCCCCTTTGTCTTGTCCCAATGCAGAGATTGGGAAATCAAGGTTACGTTATCTCTTTTTACGGCTAGTACTGTAATGT
This sequence comes from Euschistus heros, assembly GCA_003667255.2. Lineage (NCBI taxonomy): Eukaryota > Metazoa > Arthropoda > Insecta > Hemiptera > Pentatomidae > Euschistus > Euschistus heros. The sequence goes on along the minus strand of RCWM02001349.1, from coordinate 19,042 downwards.
AAATATATGGCTCTTCCGTTAGATGTCGTAATGATGTGGTAAGTTCTTAGTGCGTAGTTATTTCTGTGGATGCATTTATTTTCCTTGTTCTAAAAGTCTAGATCGGGTATAATATAAATGCGGTGGGGGATTCTTATCTAGTTCGTATCGAAGCTAAAAACAATTAATTAGAAGATGCTCTCAATAATCCCTTGTGCATTTTTTCCAAAACATGTAGCTACAAATGTTAAATAAATACGAGTTATACCAAATAAATACTGAAGGATTCTTTCTTTTATATATTTATAATTTGTTATTTTCACTTCCCTGACAGAAAGTTTATCAGGAATTAACATTACTGGTGGTTTAGCATTATATCAATTCTTGATTTAATTAATATTAATTCAAAATTGATTTAGTGTCTTATATTTTCTTATTTCTCATTTTAATATTAGAAGGCAAACAGAAGTTAATATTACTTTGAACAGGGATTTAGAGTTTCTCTGTACATAAAGGAGAATAACCCCCCCCCCCCCCTAAAAGTAGCGACTAGAACATCGAAATAAATCGGAACAAGGTTAGAATCGATAAAAGGTATTCTAGGGGTGGTTGGTAGGGGTTTGTGTAGGGGTTGGTGTCGGCCATCCGAACCTTTACCAAAAAAAAAAAATTTAAGTATTAAAATAAATAAGCTATTGTAAATACAGCACTGGTTAATAGGAATATTTGAAGGCTAATCAGCTGAAGTTTTAGAACAGGTTGATTTTCAATTGTTTTTAACGACTTTCTCTTTCTTACCTTTGTCTGTTGTTACTAAAATGGGGGGTAATTGTTCGGATCGGCGACACCAACCCCTACACGCGCCGAGAATACCTTTTATCGATTCTAACCTTGTTCCGATTTATTCGCTGCTTTCAGAGGGGAAAAGTTATTCTCCTACATTTACTGAGAAACTCTACATCCCGGTTCAAAGTAATATTAACTTCTGTTTAACTTCTAATATTAAAATGAGAAATTAGGAACTAATGAAGTGGAAATAAGAAAATATCGAAATATAAGACACTAAATAAATTTTGAATTAATATTAATTTAATAAACAATTAATATACTACTGAACCACCATTAAAGTTAACTCCTGATGAACTTTCTGTCAGAGAAGTAAATAACAAATTATAAATATAAACAAGACAGAATCCTTAATTATTTATTTGGCATAACTCCTATTTGTTTAAAATTAGTAGCTAATCAGCTGAAGTTTTAGAACAGGTTGATTTTCAATTGTTTTTAACGACTTTCTCTTTCTTACCTTTGTCTGTTGTTACTAAAATGGGGGGTAATTGTTCGGATCGGCGACACCAACCCCTACACGCGCCGAGAATACCTTTTATCGATTCTAACCTTGTTCCGATTTATTCGCTGCTTTCAGAGGGGAAAAGTTATTCTCCTACATTTACTGAGAAACTCTACATCCCGGTTCAAAGTAATATTAACTTCTGTTTAACTTCTAATATTAAAATGAGAAATTAGGATGAGAAATTATGTAGTAGCTACATGTTTTAGAGACAATGTTCCATCATCAGGCTTCTATTTTTTTTTTTTTAAACACATTAATCTATAACATTATACTAATAGTTCTACAATTATATAGTAATGTGTCAGTTACCTCTTAATCTGTGATTATTTTCACATTGTCAATTCTCCATGTTATAAGCCATTATATAATATAAGACAGAATCCTAGTTGAAAGTGATGATGTTAATTTCTGCTATATTTTCTTAAGGGAAGTAGAAATAAGGAAATATGAAACCTATGATATACTTTCTCACATTTATTTTTAGATTGATATGTTTTATTGAAATAATTATACAATCTGTCTCACTTTAGGGCAATAAGTATTATGGATGACAAAGAATGCATTCACAAAATAAGCATACTGAAATTTTATCACTTAAATCGATACAACAAATAAAAATATATAAAACACCAAATCCATGTACAAATAAATCTTGTTAAGTTTTGTAACACTTTTACACATAAGATAAGATGAAATAAGAAAACATGAATTGATAAAACACTTAATCCTCGTGTTGTTAACTTCTATTTCACTTATTTACATTTAAGAAGTCTAAGTATCAATATTACAAACTAAACAACACAATCCAAGTTGAAACTGTAGAAGTGATTGTTTACATGTGAGGTTATAGGAATGAACTATCGATAAATGTAAACTCGAAGTGAAGCGTAAGGATCGAACTGGTCGGTGTAGCGCGGGTCAAGCCAGTTTGGTGGTGTCGCCGATCAGAACAATTACCATAAAATGTAATAAGAACCTTACAGTTATTTTTGTGCTTAAGAAAAAAAAAACATCAACACTATAACTCAAACAATAGCTCGTTAGTGTAAAATAAATGACAATATTTCAAAGTATTATAAATCTAATTAAGAGGAAGGCATAAAACTCTGATGGCTAAGTAATGGGACAGCCCTTAAAAAGATTAAGACAGTCTGATTAAGTAGGTTTATCGGTGAAAGTTAGGGAATAGGTGGAGCCGCTGCTACCGTAATCTTCTTGCCTTCTCGATTGTCGACCAACAATAGTACCTTTATCACCGCTACATCACGAATATTATCGTATTTATAAGCTATAAAACCTGATATTGAATACATTTATATATGTATAATTATATTAAATTTTGAAATTATTTCCACTTATACCGAGGCATTAAAGTATCTAAATTTTGATTATTTATTTAATCATAGTAGTTTAATTGACCATAATTATTTAAAGGAGTAAGATAATTGGGTTTTGCGGTTAATTATAACCAGGGATGCTTTTGTATAATTATTCTAGCCAACTAAAACATCTCATATCATCAAAATATACATGTTTTAAGGCGTTTGGATTCAATTTGGGTTTTATTTTTATTTTGCATATTTTTCCATAAGTGAACTGTTTGTTATTTCATACTATATTTATACAGGGTGTTCGGAAGATCGTTGGCCAAAGAGGTATCTCGGGTAGGGAGGTTTATTTTGAACCTATTTAAGGTCACTTACCTATATACAAAGTCTTACGGTTTTTTTTTTTAATTTTTTTGAAAAAATGACCAAAACCAAACATTCATGGCCTAAAAACTTCATTGTTTACTGATATATTAACGCCATTTTTTTTTTACTGTAATTACTAATACATTGTCCATATAAAATAAAAAATATTTGATGCATAAAACAAATAGAAAAAAATAGAAAAAACAAAAAAAACAACGGGAGATCGTTAAATCTTGTTAAAGGCAAAAAAAAAAAAAAAAAAAAAAATTAAGAACTTTACGTTTAGGTTAAAAAAAAAAATGAATTTTAAAAAACAACAGCCAATATGTAGATACATTTAATGTAGATAGATGCATATTTTCGGCATTTAATTGCATATTTTACTCAATATATTGGTTTAAATATGTGAATATTTTTCAGTTATTATTGCATATAATGCACAGCCCACTTTGTAACACAATAACAAAATATTATAGCGCCAACGTTTAGTTAACATATATTTTTATTTTTATTTTCCCTTAAAATTTGTAATAGTATTTTCATAATTGCTAAGCATTCGAAACAAAGACAAACTCTTTGTTGAGTCTATCTTGGACCAATTGCTACTCCTGCAGAGTATCTTTTGTCTTTAATTGTCTTTGGGTCCTTTTGTTCCAAAGAATCGACTCTAATTATGCCGTTTTCCTTTTGAATAGGCACTCACTTGTTTAACTATTCAATCAATGCTTGGATTCGTTTATATGTTTTTGTTGGCTTCGTTACGTTAAATTATGAGATTAATACATCAACATCATTATCAACCTCTTGTCGATGACATTGAAGTCCATGATATCCTTAGCATTGATGACGTATTCAAACAAAGAAATAACGTTTTCTTGTGTAATGTGTAACGTTTTTTTCACACTAAAAAATGTAACTTTTTGACATGATTTTTATTTATTTTTTAATTATTTGCTTTAAAGTATAAACTGTATGGCAATTGAGTTAACTAATAATATTAACATTTTACTATTTCAGAAAACTAAAAATAAATAAATACATAATAATAAATAAACAATAATTACAAACAGAAGAACATTTTTACATGTAAAATAATTAACATTAACAAAAGAGTGTTTCTACGTATTAAAATAAATTAATACGAACAAAAGATATATACAAACAAACAAAATAATAATAATAAACATATTTTTACTAGTAATAATAATTAATATTGATTATAATGACAATAATATCTAAGGTCACAAAAGTTGTAGCAGCAATTGGAGTCGAATACAAGCATTTAATTAGTTTATTGACAAAAATCAATTACTTTTTGCAAGCATTTAAAAAATATATATATTTATTATCTTTTTGCAGAAACTGCATGCAATATTAATTGATTAATCGATATTTAACTATTAATTGATATTTACAACTGTACATCAATATACAAGTAAATTTAAGGAAATGATTATAAAGACATGTAAATCATTTGCGAAGAACTACTCACTAGTAGCACTTCAATAAAAGTTCTACACTAGAAGGTCTCTTGGCCATCTTCTTTTCAGACGCCTCGGAGGATTATCGGGTATCGAATGTGAAGCAAGTTGGGATACTAATGGATTCGTGTGGGAGTGCAGTTTACTATGAATGGATTGGTATCTGGTTTGGGCTAAATCAGCAACATATGGAACATTGACGTCTTTATGGATAAGTTTATTGGTGACAAAGTAAGGAGCATTAAGAATTTTTTGAAGGATTTTAAATTGTAAGGATTGGATTCCAGAAGATTTCGATGGTTTTTTGGAGCCGCAAAGTTCAACTCCGTATGTCCATATAGGTCTAATAACTGTCTTGTAAATGAGTCTCTTGTAATTTAATGGAAGCGTTGATCGTTTGTCTAGTAAATAAATATTTAAAATAAATAGAATAACATTGTTTTGCCTTTTTTATGCTATTGCAGTACAAAATATGTTCTAATTACAAACTTTCATCTGTTTGAACTATGTATAATGTCTGTGACACATTTCCTGAACAGAAATTTAACCATGATTTTTTTTTTTTTAATAATATTTGTCACCAGGACAAATATTATTAAAAAAAAATTTGGAAATTTTTTTTAAGCGATGGGGCTTTTTTAACACGCTCTCGCTCTGTTGGTGTTTCTCTGATCGAATATTTTTTTAACAGTTTCCTAATCATTTGCAATTATATATAAATAGAGTTATCCATGATTAATTGTTTTTATAACATATGTTTATAAGAATATCTTCTGTTAAGTGCTTTCAGCTCATGTAGCGTTCTTCCGCTGTTTTTCTCTTTTGTTTCATTGCTTCTTTTTTTTTAATTTTTAAAATGGTCCCTCCTACTTGATATTATGCGGCAGCACAACTATCAAATAAGAGGACTTAAAATCTGAATGTGTTTTAAGGTAAAGGGGACAGTTTTACCCATATCTGGTCTCATTAAATAAAAAATTTACTTCACTAAGTTGAAAATATCACCTGATTTTCTAGTACGATTTACTAGGAGTACAAATAGGAAATTGCACAGATCTGCAAAAAAATTTTGTCTGTCAAATTTTAATTGAAAAATTTTAACTGAATTGTGTGTTTTAAAATGCGCTGATTTCAGAAGTGATGTCTGTTTTTTTCTATCACATAAGGGTTTTTTAAGAATTCAAACACAAAAAATTGGTAAAAGCAATCGTTTATTCGGGAATTTTATACATAGATATTTAAAACAGTCCGTATCCTTTTTTAACGGTTTTACTTGTTTCATCAACCCCAATTTGATATGAAGGGGGGAGGGAAAAAAAACCTTATCTGGTGATACCAAAGTAGTATTGATAACATTTTTCTCTCCAGGTTTTAAAGTTTCTCGGGGCGGCCAATCACTTTTAGGCCTTTAGTATAGCCTGCCTGCTGAACCAAAAGCATCATGAGTAACATATATATAATAATAAACATAATACTGCATAACACATAAAAACCTATGTGATAGAATTTTTTGAATGATTTTCCTGTTTTTGGGAGGTCAAAATCTTTAAGAAAATGTTAAAAAATCCTATGCAGTTTTTTAGTCGCGGACCTGTGTTATCAATTAATGTAGCATTATCAATGTTCTTTTCTAGTTCTTCTTCCCTGATGCGGGTCTGATTTTCCTTTGGTTGTGTAGGATATAAATATTCTAGTTTGCCTACTTATAGATACAACAGTCCATAAGCAGAACCGACAATTAATTACAAGACTTAATAATTTACAATTGCAGTTTTACAAGATCCCTTACCTCTTAGGTAGCTCTATGTATATGTATGTACGGATGCATATACAATGTATATATGTACAACCTAGCTAGGATGTTGTATACTATGTGGGACAGACAAGGAGCTGAGTGGAGATAGTGTGTCCATTATCTCATTAGTCTAAGCCCCAACCGGTCGGACCGGCCTCCTTAGAGACCTGAAGCAGGTCACCAGTGGCCGTCGAAAGGGTGGCAGCAAGTACCTTTCCCTATATCTTATCGTCTTCTGTCTGGGTCATTGTCGAGTGGCACGTTCTAAACCTGTCGAATATCGAAATCTACGCCGAAGTTCTCTTTATCTCACGCGACCGAAACGGTACCGGATTCATAATGATTTTTTTTTTCTGCAGTACTAAGTACAGTACAGATCAACAAACTCGGCTTAAAGTGGACCGAAAGGGTACCTAGTTTGTGAACTCCCTGCGTATCCGGAACTAGGGCTAAAAATAATAACACATAATAAATAGTACACTTTTGCCTGTCATTTTCGACTCCTAGAACATTTACTTGACAGACGTTCAAGCCTTCCGATTAATTACAAAAGACTCATTTAAGTAACAGTACTTATTTCCATTTGGGCATATGAAGTTAATCTTTGGGGCTCTACTAAACCATCCAATTCATCTCGTATTCAATCCTTACAATCCAAAATCCTTAGAAAAATCCTCAATGCTCGTTACTTCGTCACAAACAAACTTACCACAAAGATCTTAATATTCCTTACGTTTCTGACTTAGCTTAAACCAGATATCAATCCTTTCATAGCAAACTCCTCAACTATTCAAATCCATCACTATCACAACTTGCTTCTCATTCCATTCCAGATAACCCTCCGAGGCGCCTGAAAAGAAGATGGCCTCGGGACCTCCTAATATAGAACTCATTTAAGTGCTACCAATGGGTAGTAACTTTACAAGCAATCGACACGTTATTACGAGCATTAACATTTCATTTATTTTCATTTTCTTTGTGAGCAATTGTAAATTTTTAGGAAGAAGCTTTAAGAAAAATTGATGCTAGTACTACTCTTTTAGTTTTGAGACAAATAATTCTTAATCTCCACTTTTGACTCCCTCTTAATTATATCAGCCATTTATACAAATAAACCATAATCTGATCATGGAACATCTGGGCTTTATTGTGCAATTTGGCTAAACGTGTACTCCTCCAGTTGTGGTAATTTTTTGAAAGGAATTGCATAATCATTGTATTATTGAAGAATAGATTGGTTCCGGATGAGTTTAGTACTTTGTATTAAAAACTGCATAAATTATGTCTCGCTGTTTGATGAATTCCGAAATGACGATGCACTGATGATAAAAGATTTAGTTATAGTATACAAATTGTTAGGCTGAGTCCTTGTGTTTAAGATGTGGATTAAGGAACGCAGGGTAAATAGATCAGGAATGTAGTTGGGTTTTTTGGTCCTTAGAGTTAGGAATCTTAAACCTCCAAGTAAGTATTGCAGTCGGTAGTTAATAAAGCCACCCAAGTTCGGTATGAGAACACATGAGGGAAATCCGAAAATTAATATACAGAGTGTTCGGAAGATCGTTGGCCAAAGAGGTATCTCGTGTAGGAAGGTTCATTTCGAACTTATTTAAGGTCACTTACGTATATACAAAGTCTTACGGGTTTTTTTTTTTTAATGAATTTTTTTAAAGAAATGGCCAAAACAAAACATTTATGACTTATAACTTCGTTGTTTACTAATATATCAACGCCATTTATTTATTTATTTATTTTTATTTTTATTTTTTATTTATTTTATCATTTATTTTTTTTGCTGTAATTAATAATACATTGTCCATGTAAAATTAATAAACTAATACAAAAAAAAAATGAAGAACTTCAAGTTTAGGTTAAAAAAAGAAAGAAAGTAGAAAAAGAAAAATAATTTTATTCTGGGACCAAGTCCCCTAAAAATAACAAATTGTACAGAAAGAAATGATATTAGTTACATCTGGCCAGAGACATGATGAATAAATAAGATGAAAAAATAAAAATAAAGAAGAAATATTAATATAACAATGATAATGTATACATAGATACTAATGTAATATATGAACAGGAAAATAAGAAGACATTCTACAAATGAAATAATAAATAGGTTATTTTGATACAATGCTAATTATATACAATATAAGAACCCAAATGTTGTATTCGGAGTGAGAAAATTTTTTTTTAATTGGTAACACTGAGTGTGTTTCAGAAAGAGTTAAATATCGTTTAATTGATAACTTATATTGTTAGTAAACTTCACCTTGGATTAGGAGGAGGTACTGGAAATAGAGGAATTTAAAATTAAGTTATGTTATTAAAATAATTTGGATTTAGTTGTTTCAATTTTTTTTTTTTTAAATCTAACCTTTTAAGAAAAGTTTTTAATGTTTTTTTGCCTTTAACAAGATATAATGATATCCCGTTTTTTTTTTGTATTAGTTTTTTTTTTTTTTTTTTTTTTTTTTTTTTTTTTTTTTTTTTTTTGCATCAAATCATTTTTATTTTACATGGACAATGGTATAAATATTAGTAATTGCTGAAAAAAAAAAAAAAAAAAAAAAAAAAAAAAAAAAAAAAAAAAAAAAAAAAAAAAAAAAATGGCGTTGATATATCAGTAAGCAACGAAGTTATGAGGCATAAATGTTTGCTTTTGGCCATTTTAACAAAAAAATTCATAAAAAAAAAACCATAAGACTTTGTATATATGTAAGTGATTTTAAATAGGTTCAACATGAACCTCCCTACCCGAGATACCTCTTTGGTCAACGATCTTCCGAACACCCTGTATAAAGCAAAGAATCTTATGAGAGAATAAAATCCGGTTAAATATCACAAAACTATATAATACAGCCGTTTATTCATTTATTCATGCTTCCATAAAATCCCAAAACATTACTTCCTTATTTAAACCTGTATCAAAAATTGCGTATCCTATAGGCTGATAACCTTTAAAGCTGTTATATATGTAATAATAACCTATCCTCTGTACAAGTAACCTTTAAACCACCAACTGACCGATATCCGGAACCGGAGCGACATACGATAGCCCGGAAGATGGCAAGAGCCAGGTGGCCAGTTTTTTTTTCCCTTCAGCCGCGGCTGGAGTTACAAGAGCCATTGATCCTCTCCCCATTTGTTACTATCAAGGCTTGTAGCTCCTTTCATTCGGCGGACAATAGCGGCACAAAAAAATGGCTAAATGGGCGAGTCCATTTTAATTTCTCAGTCTCCCACCTGTGGCTAGGCCTTGGTCAATGGAATTTTTACTTTCTGCTCTTACAGTTCCTTGTGTCTTAAATGTCAATTTATTCAGCGCCATTTTTTTTTTCTGATCTGTCCTTTTTATCAATTCTAACCTATTTATTTCGATGTTTTAGTCACTACTTTTCGAGGGTAAAGGTTATCCCTTCAGACGGGGCATGTTTTTTCATTGCGTTTTGGAGGTATATCCGTTCCACATACAGATACTGGAATTTATATTTTTTTCATATTCTCACTTTATATTTTAAGCCATTTATATACTCTGATTGCCTTAGTCGTTATTTAGCAAATCATATATTATTCACAGGAAATGAATAAATTTATGATGGAAGTTCATTAGTAGTAGAATGTAAAATTATTTATTATTTTTTTCAAATATGGAGCATGATTACTGACTATTGGTCAGAAACTAGAAAAATAATATAATATTATAAAATAAACGGTACCTAGGTTTAAAACGCAAAAAAGGAAAGCAAAGTACGCAGTAGACTGGAAGAACATGACGTTCATTTTCATCGAAGTTCGAAAAATCGTTCATAATACGTCCGTTACGTAAGTGTGAATTAGTTTAGTAGTTGAAAAGATTCACAAAAAAAAAAATGTATAAATATTTTTGTTCTCAACGGATGCGAAACATTTCCGCTGGCGTTAAGGGAGGAACAACACTTTAATGTTCTCGAAAATAAAGTACTTCGTAGAATATTTGGCCCAAAAAAGGATGAAGAAACAGGAGAATTTAGAAGGCTTCACAATGCGGAATTGTGCGAGTTATATCCGGTAAATATAGTTCAATTAATAGCTTGTGCGGGGCTTAAAATGGGCATGTAAAGTCCTTGGGTTTAATAATGATCGAATTCCGAAAAAATATATCAGTTTTTAGCCGTCAGGACCGAGGGGTAGACTGAGACGAAGATGGGAGGATTGCATCAGGGGCGACCTGGGGGATTTGGGTTTTGGAGGAGTGGGTTGGAGGTAGGGTTGGGCGATAGTCGATAGTTAGCACTATCGATAGGCCGATACTATCGGTTGAAAACTATCGATTGCTATTGATAGTTTTTCGATAGTTTCTTCTTTTTTTCCAAAGCTATTCAATAAAGAATTTCAACTAATTTAATTAAATTCAGTTATTTACTTACTATTTGAAATTTGCAGGATTATAAATTATGAGATTATATCATAAAGATGAGAAAAAAAAATAATTTATTTGAATTTTAAAAAAGGTATTTACAATTAATATGGTTACAATAATAATAAACAAATCAAATCTTCAGAAAAGAAAAATAACGAAATAGTTAATTTCAAGAGTCAAGTTTGCTCCTTGAGCCACATATTTCCCGAAAGAAAAACTAGCATTTCTGCTTTCCTTTGGCTTAATCTTTGAGAGAACCCTTAAGCTCTAGGAATTCCGAATTCAACTTCAAAAGAACTCCTCACTGGGAAGAGACAGATCAGCATCATTCCGAATGTTTCAATAGTTGAAATTAGTAAAAAAGATATATCGATAGTCAGCACTATCGATAGTGACCATCGATAGGCATGACCTACCGATATATCGATAGTAACTATCGACTATCGCCCAACCCTAGTTGGAGGTAAGTGTGCGATCGACGGTGGTTGGTGGTGTCGGCATCGAACCTTCGGGTTCGCTAAGCCTTTATTTATTTTATTATTATTTTAATTTATTATGAATATTTTACATTGATGCTACCTGTATAAATTAATAATGTTTTTTTTATATTTTACAGGTATGTATTCCAAGTGCAATTAGCTCATATCTTCATACGTAAGTTAATTCTAGTTTTTTATCTGCAATTTCTCTCTGTAATTTACGAGACAACTGTTATTTTTTTGCTATTAGTTTTGTTATTTTATTCTAATTTAGTTCATTCATTCATGTAATATAAAGAATCTATTTTTTTTCATACTTTAAAATATTAGATGGAATATACTAATATTAAATAATTTAATTACGAATAAGAAATATTAGAGTTGTATAAAGTTATGAAAAGAAATGTTAGCTGATAAAGCAGCTTAAGAAGCTCTAGTAATGTCCTGTCGAGGACAAGCTGTAATAAATAAAGCTAAAATGACTTTCTCTCAAGGAAAAATTAAAATAAGAAAAACAGGAAATCTGGAATGAAAGTTCTACTAAAAGAACTGTTAGTACTGATAAGTCATTTTCCACTAATATTGGATTATTTTCATTTAGAGACTAGCGTCGAATGTTAAACATTCATCATCAGTTCTAAAAATATAATATAAATTCAAATCATCAGCACTTGGGTGATTATATATATATTTTTCTTTTAAAATGTTAGATAAAAAAGTTATTTACATGACTGTCATTAGATCTTTTTGGACGTACGGAGATGAGCTTTGAGGCTCCACTTAACCATCCAATTCATCTCTTATCAAATTCTTTGTAATCCAGAATCCTTCGAAAAATCCTAAATGCCCTTACTCTGTCACCAATAAACTTATCAATAAAGATCTTAATGTTCCATATGTTGCTGTTATCCCATACCAGATACCTATCCTTTCATAGTAAGCTCCATAACGACTTAAATCCACTAGTTTCTCAACTTGCTCCCCATTCTATTCCTGATAATCCTCCGAGGCATCTGAAAATAGGATGGCCTAGAGATCTTCTAGTGTAGAATTTTTATTTTAAGTGCTACTGATGAGTAGTTTTTTTCAAGCTTTGACATGTTATCAACCCATTTACTGTATATATTTTGTACAGTTGTAAATTTCAATAAATTGATATAGAATAAAAAATTGAAGAAAAAAAATAAAACATGTTGATACTCTTTTAAGTAGGAAAGATGATAAGGACTTTTTAAATATATCAGGATTTATTGCAGAGTGGGTTGTTATAGAAGAAAATGGGTATTATTAAGTTAAATACTCTAGTAAATTGACAATCCCTTTGGCTAGAATGTAAAGGACACGAAAGGGGATTGGTTGGTTTGTTTGTTTTTTTCCAACTGTAAAAAAGTCTGGTGAATAAATTTCCGGTTAGTAATCAGGTAACTAAAAAAAAAAAAAAAAAAAATAAAAAAAAAAGAATCATTGAAATAAATTTTTGTGACATTGATGCTAACAAAAATTTTTTTTTTTTTTTTAAACTGGAGTAAAAGATCAAAGTTAAAAAGTTATGATTTTTTCTACTAACCAACTTATTCCCTCTGCCACCGATATTTAGTAGCTAGTCTGAGGGACATAGGAGAGAGTATGAATTAACAATACCTTTTCCTGTTATGTATAAAAAAAAATAAAAATAAAAAATAAAATAAACATATTTCGACAGATCTCTTATCCAGCTTTTTTTCTGCCTTCTGAGAGTTCCGGGTGTATCAGTCGAGGATATTGTATGAGCGTGTCGATTATGCTCATGATGTCTGTAATAAAATCATCTATAAATGTTCTGTATATGACCATTGGCTTTGGGTACATTACGCCTATATTAAAAAATAAATAAATACAAACTACATTAACAAATACTTTAAGTAATTCATTTTTAATTTAATTTATAATTCAGAGTTATTTAATTAGGAAGTATATGTTGAATGGTCTAAACGAAACTACGACTGGAATGAAAGTTGTTTGAGATATTTAGAAGAAAAAAAAAAAAAAGCAAGCATCTTAGCGATTCCGCTGATCTGGGAAACTTTCGGAACGGAAACGACTTTCAAAACTGGTAACATTTTAATGTTTAAAACAGATTAGGGTCATATTTGAATCAATTAATGCCTTCTATATATCAGTGGGTTTTTTTTTTCTTATAGTTTCATCTGGTTGTAAAACTTTCTGTGTTCTAATTCGAAAATTGAAAGTGTCTTGTAGATCTTTTACTGGAAACTTATTATATGAGTGAGAATAGATCTCACCTTTTTTTTTATAACAACTTCGTTAAAGGAATAGTTTTTTAATACTGAACTGTAGGTATATATTTAACGTCCGTTGGCGTATAAATTTTGTCTCTACTGTCACTTGTTTTTTTTTCTTCAACCTTTTTTGTTCAATTAGATAAATGAGTAATTAAAATTGGTGAATTTAAGTTTAGTTATATATGATTTTTTTTTTTTATTTTAAGACTAGTTTTGAATGTTAAGCATCCATGATTAGTTCAAATAAAATTAAAAATATCTGCTATTTGATGTACTGAATATTACATATATTTTTTTATTTATTTATTTATTTGTTTGTTTATTTATTTTTTTTATTTTATTTTATTTATTTTTTTTTTTTTTTTTTTGATAAATTTCTTGACTGTTACCATTAAATGTTTAGTAAGGTTCTTGGGGTTCAATCAATAAATAAAAACAACTATTTTGGCGACGTTTCGAGACTATATTGTTCTCATAATCATGCCCTACAGTGAAAAAACAGGTTACTATAAAGTTATATAAGTTATACAAGTTATTTCAAAACATAAACTTAGGTACAGTACAAGTATATAACAACATGTGTTAGAATATTAAGAATATATATAATTACTGAATATAGAGGAGTATGAAGCTACTTACAATGCTACTGGTGGATATGGTAAAATTCCCCTTTTCTGTTGTGTACTAGAATTGTTAGAATTTAGTTAGTCGATACCATATCCACGAGTAACATTGTAACTAGTTTCATACTCTTCTATATTCTGTAATTATGTATATTTTTATTGTTCTAACACATGTTGTTATATACTTATATTGTAGCTAACTTTATGTTTTGAAATAACTTGTATAACTTATATAATTTTATTGGAACCTGTTTTTTCACTGTAGGGTATGATTATGAAAACAATATAGTCTCGAAACGTCGCCAAAATAGTTGTTTTTATTTATTGACTGAACCTCAAAAACCTTACTAAACATATAAATATTTATTAATTTCTAAAATTTAAGACAATAATTCAGAGTTTTCTCTAGGAACTGATTGCTATAAAAAGCGTTGTATATGAACTATTGTAAACTATTGTTCCGTATGTTGGTGATTAAGTCCAAACTAGTTACCTATCCTCTCATAGTAAGCTCCATTACCACTCAAATCCTGTAGTTCCTCAACTTGCTTCCCACTAAATTCCCGATAATTCTTAGAGGCGTATGAAAAGAAAGATGGCCTAGAGAAGAATTTTTATTTGAAGTGCTACTGATGAGTAGTTCTTTTTAATTTTTGACTTGTTATTGTAATCGTTATCAACACATTTACTTGATTTATATATTTTGTACAGTTGTAAATTTCAATAAATGGACATCAAAAAAAAAACTTTTTAAAAAATAATTATACCTATATAATCTGTGTATCATATTGTTGGTATTTTAATTGTTTTGTTTTTAGAACAGATGAATGTTTAATATCTGAAACTAATCTTAGACGTGAAACTTCAAGAGAGATAATTGAGTAATAACAGATCATGTCCTGGATGTATCATCCTGAAAAATAATCTGCTTTCCTTTTCCCCCCTATCCTCGATATTATGGAGATCCAGGTTAAATGAAGATCCGCCGAAAGAAGCAGCCAATCATCGCTTCTCTAACGGATACCCCTCTTCCTTGCGGACCAATGAGGGGACGGATAACATCCTCCGCTAGCGAATGAGAAGAGCGGTAGTTGGGGATCCAGGTCACACGACCTGCCTCTCGTTTTCATGACCATCCTGTTCCGAACTCCTCCCACGAAGATCTGTCCACAATATCCTTCCTTTCCCTTGACCGAGCCTCCGGGAGACCTTTCTCGGGGTCGCCTCTTCCATCTTCCGAGGTCAGCTCTTCCGGGCTGACGGATCACGAATGATAGTCCTTTATATAAATTACATACCGTATATATTGGACGGACTTCATTTTAATAGAGAGGTTGGGAAGAGGCTGCTATTATAGAAAGGATATGTTATTAGAAGGCGAAATGGCATGAAACAAAACCTTAGCAATGCGGAAACGGTATGATAACATTAATTTTTTCTCCTTACTCACCTCCCTGTCTTTCCTTTAAACTGCAGATACATTTTCTATTTAAATTCGGAAAATATACAAAAGAGCTTCTCTTTAACGATGTGTGTTATGAATACATTTTTCAATTTTTTTTTTTTTTTAATTAATATTTACAAATGTATGAAAGATATAGTGAATGTGTCGGAAAATGATTACAGTAACATGGCAATTACTTGTAAAGCAACCACTCATTGGTAGCGCTTTAATAAACGTTCTGCATTAGAAAATATTCTTATCAGATGCCTCGAAGGTTTATTGGAATTAGAATGGGAAGCAAGTTAGGAAGTTTTGAGAATATGAATGGTTATGGAGTTTACTTTGAAACGACAGGTATCTGATTTGGACTAAATTAGTAATAAACTCCCCGTCAAACGTATTGCAACACACATAATTCTCGAGATTTTACCTTAATCCATACTTGTTTCATATTTATATTAATATTATTTATTAATTTATATTCATAATAATATTATTTATTAAACGTGAGACATTAAACATTAGACACATCAATGTTTTTCCCTGTTACAAAATATAAAATATATAACAAAATATAAAATTTTAGATTTTTTTTTTTTTTCAAACATCCTTCAGTTCATGTTTATCAATATTTTCGTTATTTACAAGTATGCCAAGACTAGTGGAAGCAGTCATTCATGCCAAAGGGGGCAATATGCCTTATTAAATATAAATTTAAAATTTAAGAAAGACATATTTAAATAAATAAATAATTTAATTAAGGCTTAGCGAACCCGAAGGTTCGATGCCGGCACCACAAACCGTCGACCGCACACTTCCCACCAATCCACTCCTCCAAAACCCAAATCCCCCAGGTCGGCCCTGACGCAATCCTCCCATCTTCGTCTCGGTCTACCCCTCGGTCGTTTACCCGACGGCTCATAACTGATTACTTTTTTCGGAATTCGATCATTATTAAACCCAACGACTTTACATGCCCATTTTAAGCCCCGTGCTGCTATTACCTGAACTATATTTACCGGATATAATTCGCGCAGTTCCGCATTGTAAAGCCTTCTAAATTCTCCTGTTTCTTCATCCTTTTTTGGGCCAAATATTCTACGCAGTACTTTATTTTCGAAAGTTTTAAGGTGTTGTTCCTCCCTTAACGTCAGCGGTCATGTTTCACGTCCGTAGAGAACTGTTGGTAGTATAATAGTTTTGTTTATCCTAATTTTTAAATTTTTGGAGAGTAAGCGCGAACTCAGTAATTTTGCGACCGAGAAAACATATTAAAAATTAAAATTGTAAAAAATGAAAGTTTTTAAAAGTAAGTTTTCTAACGTTTTTGTTTATTGGTCGTTTGTTTACGCCTGCTTTAGAAATATTTATTATAGACTTCAGAACCTTTCTTTATTATGAAAAAAAAAATACGTTTTTATAATATTCAAATATTTCAAAGTGTTGCGATCCTTTTGACGGGGAGTTTATAAGTATCTATGGATATTTTTATTAGAAAATTTTGTGGAGTCCTATTGTTCAACTCTTTATGTCATAATAGGTATAATTACTGAAATGTAAATGATTGTTTTGTAATTTATTGGGAGCTTTGAACGTTCTTCTATTAAATGTTGAAGTATTCAGTAACGACTTTTTTGTCGTTTTAGTTTTGTATGTTGTAGGGATGGTCTAAACCAGAGATGAGCAAACTTCGGCCCGCGGGCAAAGTGCGGCCCTTCGGGCTAGTCAATCCGGCCCGCGACATGGTCAGACACAATTATACATAAGACAAAATTGTTTTTATGCAAAGCTAGAATAGAATTATTGTTTCCTTCTCGTTTCGTTTCGGATCTTCTACTGTTGTACCATATAAGTTAAGTGTAATGAGATAAATTCAATAATAAAGTTTATTAGCTGTAAAACTTAGTTTTGTTCATTTTTTTCGGCCCGCCTAGATGCGTTTCTATTTCATCCGGCTCTCCTCTTAAAATGTTTGCCCATCTCTGGTCTAAACCAATATTTATCAATAACAGGTCTAAAAAAATATCTGTTACAAAATACCTGTTACTTGTCTCAAGGTCAGCATCTCTCCATACTCGTAATCGTTTACCTAGTTACACTGATATTTTAGCACACCTATTACTCGCATACCTATTCAATATCGGCTCTAATCAATAAGTTTATATTTTCAACTACCTTTTTAATTATATATATATATAATGTTTAGTAAGGTTCTTGAGGTTCAGTCAATAAATAAAAAACAACTATTTTGGTGACGTTTCGAGACTATATTGTCTCTCATAATCATGCCCTGCATCTTAGTAGGAATGTCCTAGTATTCTTCAGTTGGCTTTCTGGAGTTCCTTCATCACTGTAACTGCTTCAGGACCATGGGTTGTCTTGATATCTTCATAAAATCCCATTCTTCCACTATAGATATTTTCCAGTACTGACTCGATATGTAAATATGGATAAATTTCTTGACTGTTACTATTAAATGTTTTGTAAGGTTCTTGAGGTTCAGTCAATAAATAAAAAAAAACTATTTTGGCGACGTTTCGAGAGTTAGTCTTAGTCTCGAAACGTCGTCAAAATAGTTGTTTTTTATTTATTGACTGAACCTCAAGAACCTTACTAAAAATTTAATAGTAACAGTCAAGAAATGTATGCATATATATATATGTAAGGCTTTGTAAGACATTTAACTCTGAAGATAATGGAGTTTGTTCTTTCCTAAGACCTCAGTGGGTCTCAATTTTCCAAGTCTTAAGAGCAGACATTATGCTAAGCGTGTGCCTTTTTCTTTTCTTTTCTTTTTTATTTTTCGTGGTACTTAGAATTTCATATTACGTATCAAACGATACTTAGCACATTATACGGCTCGTTGAGCCAGATCGTGATCCTTCCTAAACGATCGCTAATGAAGCGTTATTATTATCGGCCACACACGATCACTTGAGGCGAACGGATCACGAGGGCGTCGTGTCTTATATCGGATAGTTTAAGATGGGGCTTGAGGTTTTAAAGAAACTTATATCTTAATTGTGTGATATCTTATATCTTATTTATATATAATAATATTAATAATCATATATCATATATCTATCGCTTTAATAAATAAAGAACTTAAATAATTATAACTATAGCTTTTTTCAAACAATTTCATAATTTTTTTTACCAATTTCATTATTTTACCAATCAAATTCATAAGTTTTTCAAACAATTTCATACACATAATCCCGTGATTATGAAGAACTCAGGTAGAATTTAATGGAAATTAGATTTACGGAATTATTTAGAGATATATTGTGTTTTGTTTGCTTATTTTTTTTATTCATCTATATAAATCAAACATGAGCGATAGTTCATCTTCGGAGGAATCTGTGAACAGAGTGATAATTTGTAAAAGTATCCTTCAGGACGGAAATTAATAAAATCTTATCTTGAAAAAAAAAATAGTATCCTTAAGGACGAAAACTAATTCTAAGTGGGGAAGGAGAGTGACTAAAGATGTTCTTTGGCCTCAAAAA